>DWEC01002041.1:0-12248 GCA_018245735.1 Microceris miodesmiata
CAAGTGCCGACTGATCTGGGATCACAATGTCGTACAACGGCACTGGTACACCAGAACGGCCATGGACATCCTTTCTACCGCTTTTTTTCATATAAAATGTTATGCGACACATCGTTTGTTCGTAATATTACATTCTTGGCCTAATTATTTCAGGGACTGGATTTAAAAAAAAATCTTATAATTCTGTGTCCCACCCTGTGTTTAAAACCGGTAATGGAGAAGCGTGTGTTCAGCCAAGGGCGGAACGAGCTGATGATAAACCAATTTTCAGATATAGTTTCAACAAATTTAGCGCAGTTATTTCTATGTAAAATTGTAAAATAGAGAGAAATTTCATTGGTACGCCTTTATTCGATTTTATAGATTGACACAAAATCATATACTGATACATGAAAACCAAGATCACATATACTTATTCAATGAATACACGAAGTAAACCGCCCTTAATTATATTAAAGACCATTTCCAAAAATTATAACAAAAATTAACGTGCTCGAAAGCAGTTATGAAAATTTGCTTCCATGTAGATGTAAGTGTGCGAATACCAGCTCCGCAAGACGGCGCCGTTCGCTGTTTACTACCATTGTAAAAACATACTACAATAATTCCTAAAGAAAGAACCATAATTAACGGAGTGCAATAAATAAAATTTAACGAGAAGAACATAAAAAAATATTAACGTTCTTAAAGTTATAAAACTTTCGAAAACATCCCACAAATGTTAATAAGATGGGATAACATGGCGCGCGCGGCAATCAAATAAACACTGACTTACCGACACTTTTCTTAATTACGATATAATGCATTCTTACTACTTACCTACGTACGGAGCCTCATATAATAGAGCCATACGAATAAGATATGTTTATGTAATTACTCTACTGTTTATAAAGTCTTTAACTAGAAAAACCAATTTACTTTATAGTCGGCTATAACTGCTATACGTACTTCGTCTGACAAAGTAAATCAACGCTTGTAAAGTCCCTCACTTTAGCAGGAACATTTTAAATTTGCGTCTTGCATTCCTATTTTTATGCACAATAGTTTACAACACAATAAGATACATTATATCGCATACAGTACTACAAAAGATAATTAAATCGCAGAAGACTAATGAAGTAAGGGGTATAAAAGTTTAAATCAAGGTACAATATATAGAAAAACGTACAATACCTGTACATTGTTTTGTATATACGCGTATTATATAGGACATAGGTGCGTATAAAACATGTAATATATATATGGCATAGATACATAATGCAACGTTTAAATCTGTCGCTTCACAATTCTCGCTTCTCGCTTCGCGCACGTTATGCTCAACGTTTCCGCAACTTGTATGCCCGTTATGTATTCAATTTAGTTGTTATCATTAAATTGCATTAATAAAACTACGTCGGGCAGCTTAAAAGCTTCCAACTGTATCGCTAGCCAGCCGTACATCCGCCGCGCGGCCTGCTTGTAGGCTCGTGCCCAGCCGTGGGACGTGTATCGTTAGTCAGCGATACAGCCACGTCGTTATAAAACACAAATGATATTCGAGAGAACTAAAATAAATCACTACAAATGGAAGAGCGCCCCGACACAGTCACAAGTCATTTATCACTTTTGCATACGAAGTGCTTAAGATTATTTCCATTGAATGGAAAAATTATGTAAAAGAGGTGGAGTAAAGCCATGCACAACTCCCTCGAGCAACCCTCCGCTGCGCATTAAAATGCTAAGCCTTGCTAAATAGTTGACAAGCGATGTTTTAGAGATTTTGCAATAAACTACTTGTTACCCTTTGTTTTCCTCGTTCAACTTAATTTATTATACTTTACTTTTGATCTACCAGAGCGAAATTATTGTAATCGAAAACCGTGTCTCAGACGTGAGGTGATCGAGACGATCTACGAGGTAGCAAAATCTGCCACATTTCGATGGCGGGAAATCTTATTTTATTTTATATCATCCATTACGGTTTTTATTATCGAATAAAAAAGCAGGAAGCTTTACGATTGTTTGAGTTGAAGCTGAACGTTTGAGTTGGAATCGAGTAGTAAAGATTTCCCTCGACACCCCGCTGTAATCATTAACAAAGTTCAAGTTACGGGAACACGCGATGAAAAGTTGGCCGCTTAAATATCTGTGGGATTGCGGCGGTGCGGTGCCGGCGGGCGGCGAGCAGCGAGTACGGCGGGAATTGGCAATGGTTACTTATCAATAACACATGTTATAATAACAATATTTCATATTCAGTAAACGCAGTTATAAACCAAAAGTGGATTTCATGATCCTCGTTAGACGCTAAGCGTTAGACTTATGCGTTCCCGATTAAAAAAAAAACATTGCCATTAACGCGGTAGTCATAAAGGAGCTTCGAGGCACGAATGTCGTGTCCTATAGACGTGCAGCACGTTTCACTAGTTACATTATAAGTCCTATCGCGGAAATGGTGGTGAGCCTAATGCCATACACCGCGAGAAATTTCAGCTACTAGGAATTTCATATTAGAAAACTCAATAACACTTGGCGACCGAATTCAGCACCTGTGGATAAGCGGTCACGCTTGCAATCCCTAACCAACATCGACCAACCAAACTATCATAATTATGTTAAGTACGTTTGTATAAAATCCTTGCCAAAAATGGTGTTAACCCTTCTTGTCAGTGATCTTTTACTCTGTTAGGTGTACAAGAAAATATCGTCGGTATACAGAAACATAACAATAAACGGTGCTGTCTTTGAAATTTGTAAGGCCAGAAATAAATCTCGTTCCTTAAATAGTGTAAATATGTATATATTATATTTTGAGTTTGGAACCTTAGTATTTATGTCATTAATATTTTTACAAATAATTTTAATCGTCTATCCTCAACTCGCGGACGGTGGGACATCTTGATTTTAGTGACGTGAATTAAATTAGCGAAAAGTTTTGGCAGCTGGGGGTATTGCAAAATAATATTTATTTGATGAGATATAAACCTCGGGCGTTTATTAAATAAATTTTAACGAAATCCCTCAGTGTCATTAAGGTCACTAACACCGCGCTGTTTACGAATGGATGGAAAGTTTTTAAATTGTTTTGTGTTAGCGCTCTTGGAATAAAGTTTAAAAAAAAAAGAAGTTATTTCTCAAACTCTATTTTATATGTCGAATTACCGAACCATGGAACTCTTGTCGGTAGTAGGTAGGTAGGCTACCATTTGTATGTACCTACATATTTCGAGAAAATAATGAAGTCGGTGTGATAATATGATTGGTCAGAACATTTTATATAGTTTCCGTAAAATTAACAATAACTTTTAACACGGGGGCGCCACTAACTCAAAGGTACCTAAGTTGTTCCAACAAAATATTTAGATGTAATCACTCGTCATCCTTCACGCGGAGGGTTCCTCGGAGGATGCGTGCACTTGACGAAGTGCGAAAGTTCGGATTAAATTTGGCGCGAGAGATGGATCGTCAACGTCTATAAAGTTTCGCCTCTCTCTCTATCGTTATAAATAACTACAGCTAACGGTGCACCTTGCTATTTACAATATGAACTTGGGTCGAGCTAAAATTCAATTTATTTACTTTTCTTTAAAAAATTAAATGTTTTTAATATTACTCCCTGAAAACGAAATTTCTATCAGTTTTTAAAATATTGTCATGATAAGCCATCACTGAAGTATTGGGATAGATAATTTAATTTTGTTTATTTGATAGTTATTGAATAGACATAATAATAAGCGAAAATGTTGGAATAATTAAAACAGGTAAAATGAGCTAATAGTACACTAGAAATTTGTTGCGACCTTATTGTTAAAAGCCAAATTAATTAATAGCAATGATAGCTTAGTGGTTACCAATTCAGCCTCTCACTCCGGAGGTACCATATTCAAATCCATGGCGCGCATCTCTTTAAAAAAAGTGCGTCTTAAATTTGTATATCACTTGTATATCACTTTGTATATCACATCGTAAGGAAACCTACACATTCTAGCATTTATAAAAAAAAATTCTAAGGTGTGTAAAGTCTGCCAGCCCGTATTTGGCCAGCGAGCGTGGCGGACTATGGTCTTAGCCCTCTCAATATGAGAGGACACCCATATTCCAACAGTGGAATGATAAAAAGGTCGATTATTATCTATCATTATTCTTAAAATAAAACCTTGTGTCAAAACGATGATGTAATGAATAAAAATAATTCGATTTTACTATTTATATGGGAATTCTCCTTGAATTGGGCTTGATATAATTATCAGACCGCCGCCCACAGTCTACAGTAGTCTCTTGTGGTCGGAGTTTAACTGACAGCTTTGCGCTTTACGACTTGCGGTCACTCAATACTCCCGGAGAGGAGTCATATTTTAAAGCGACTTATAATTTTTATAATTACGCATAGGTTAATGTATAAACAAGCGCACTAAATACATTAATAACTATAGTAAAATAGCAGCTATGAAACCAATGGGCTACTAAAATAATTTAACGGCGCAGATGTAAAACGATCAAGAATTCATTTAGCAGTTTCGCCTGGTCACCCATTTGCAACTTGTCGATATTTCCTGGTCTTTAAAAGGGTTCGTAAACATTTTAAGTTCCTTGAAACTTGTATAGTAATTAGGTGGGAAGTTACTTGTAACTTTCCAGCCAGTAATTCTAACGATGTGTTCATTCTATCGGCTTAATACGAAACGCATTAACAGGCTGCCGGATCTACTTGTCCTTGTTGTATTTTTAATAAAAGTGTTTCTTCTTTATTTACTTTTAAAGATTAGTCATCATGATGGCCAGGATATCTCAATCCACTGTTGGTCATTAAAATATGTAACATTATGATAATATTATCACTTAGGGTCGCTATTGGGGTAGACAGAGAAAATCGAGTGCCAAATATCCATTCGTACTGATGTGTTTCTCCTATATTCTCCACGCTCTTCATACATGGAATAAATGCAATATATATGTATGGATCTCTGTCTTATGTGGATACTAAACATTATTAGGTATATACGTAAAATATAAACCACTTTCTCTTTATTATACGTCGACTGGCATTTATTCTATTCCTACGACACCACACGTTCAAGGTACAAAACAGTAGTTCTTGCGCTGCAAATTGCTTTGCGGCGGAACTACGTGCTTGGGCGGCACAGTTTTAATCAGACGATTACAAGTATGATACACGTTTATATGTACTTTTGATTACTTGACATTATACACTTAACACTGCCTGTCCTCCTTAAAATTATCAAATACCATATAATATTTCAATCATATTAAATATTTTGCGTTTGAGGTCGACTAAAAAATTATCAGGCATTGCTTAAATTATAATGTGACAGTTTATGAGCATTGTTTTATTTTTAAGCCCATCCCAAGGCTCACGATCTGGCAGAGCGATCGTAAAACGCGAGATGATTAAACTCTCTTAATTTTTGTTTCGGTGCTTAAAGAGCTGTCTTTGTTCTTTATGTACTTTTTAAAGAATATAATAAAGTTTTTAATATCGTTACTTCAACGAAAGGTCTCGATTAACTCGAAAAGTCGTAGATTTCGCTTAGTTAAAGTGAGTGTAGTATTGCAGTTTTTTTATCTGAGATGCTACTGTCTATTTCCTGGAATAAAGTCATTTGGTTTGGATTTCGACTTAAAATGATAGCGAATTTAATAAATTCTTGTAATTTGTAACGGAATCAAAACGATAATAAAACAATATAAGCGAAGATTTAATTCCTCCGAAGTATTGTTTATTGTTAACATTAAATTCGTTTCAAATATCAAATATATAACAGTTACAAGATCATAAATTACAACAGTCATACGAATTGCCATAGATAGCGAGATGACGTACGACTTTAGTACAAAATGATTAATCTAGTTACCAGATATCATGAAACATAGAGTTAAGTTTAGGGTAGATGTAGAGATGTAGATAGTATAACAAAGTTACGTTACGTCGAATTTGGTACAAAACGATTATATGATTTATCTCGATTGAATCGTTATTATAATCCCAACATCGGAAATAAGAAAATTCGCCATTAAAATGCAACAGAGGATAGAGACTACATCGAACAAAGTAATTTTTTTAATAAAAGCCCCATACGAGCGAGTGTTAATCGTGAAGTTCCTCCATCAGTAGATAAATTCTCAGCAGCCAAATAATTCATATAGGTAGTCGTGTGTTGTCAGAGACGACGGTATAATTAAGGCGAGACGCAAAGTGGGGCACAATAGGTGTTCTAACGAAAGACGAGAAAGACAATGGCTAATTATCGGTATACGAAATGCTTATTTCATATTTGTCATCAACAATTAATCATTTTTGATTCCTAGTCAGCTCAACGACACTAAAACTGTATATGAAAGTATTGGATATTCTCCCATTTGCAGGCAACGTTGCAATTGGAAACATAACGTTGTGAATTCCAAATAGACGGTTAATTCGGAGCATGTTTCGTCTGTTTCAGATCCCAGAAGCGACCAGAGCTACTTAACAAAGAATCGGAATGGCAAGTCGCGTTGTTAGAAAATGCACAAAGGTCCAGCTCAGCGACCTGCGCTGTCTTAAAACTAAAACTCTCAATATTAGCGTTACTGCCACTTATTTCATTTAAGAAACCCCTCTAAGTATAATTAAACCAAGACAGACTTTTACTTCAATATATCTTTTCCGAGTCAGGTTACAGATATTAGTTTCCAATCGACCGCTCGGAGAACACATTTACGTACATACAAATCCTACGAACTACGAAAATTCTTATGAAAAAATTCCAAGTGATAATTTTACTTAAAATACACCAGAGTTACGAGTAGTCCTATAAGAACATCTGTGATCTAAACTTCTTTAGGGATTTTTTATTTTGAAACTGTTCGGCTACCGATAACAAAACTGGTTGAAAAAGCCGGTGGATTATATTCATGTGAAAATGAACTTCAGTATCACGATTTTCGCTGCAACGCCAAGTCGTGACGCGACCTGGACCCTGAGATACGGATAGGTGTGTTCATTACTTTGCGGTGCTTTAATATTGCCTTTCATTGTATCCGCTGTCTAGACTTTAAGTCGTGCGATTGAGCTAGTTAAGCTGTCTACTTATTAAATGGCTTAATCCATGTAGCGTACCCTGTACACCAACCACTTTATTATATCAGTAAATTGACTGACTTTTTCCATACACCTTCACGTTCGCCTAATTTTGCATTTGTTATTATTAAAATTTAAAATTTTCTCTGATCCGACTCTGATCCGACTCTGATTCTCTGATCCGACGATCCGACCGTAATATAATAATAATTGTTTATGTAATGTTGCCATTCACCTCCTTCACACATTTTTTGAAAGAGCTTTCCTTGAACATCAGTTGCAAGCCAACCAACATGTGTATTAAACTACTAATCAATGTCATTTCTTATTAAAGTATTAACCTACAAACCTTCAGCTAGTATCTCCCCTTATCCTTATTTGTTCAGGTACTACTATCATGGTATTGCAATGTGATATTGATTGAAATGTACACTGAATATCATATAGGTTCTCGTATACATGGCAAGAGATACCCGTTTTTTAATTATTATCAAGTTGAAGAAAATAATCCTCACACAAGTGAGAGTAATAAGATTACTTTAAACTACTCAGTCTGGTTAACAATCTAAGTTGAAATGGAATTGGGAACTACCCAGCTGGAGTCAGGAGAAAGTTATTGGAGCGCGTCGCGACAGTATGTTTAGGACCGCTCTGCGGTTGGTCCTTAGGTCACAGCCGTTAAGAAAATAGGCCGGATAGATGAAACCTTGAAATTATGTTGCGGTGAAGCCTAACATAATGTTAATACTGTTGTAAGGTCGCGAATAGACATCCGACTGTTACGATAGACTCGACTTTAAGCTGTGGTTTGGAAATAAGTGGTTTATAAGACTTATTAATACGTATTAAGATATTTAGATTAATAATAATACGGGTAGAGTTATTAAGGTGTGCATCTACCAAGGGAATGTTAAATGTATAAGAAGCGTGTCAGGTCTGCAAGGCTAAAATATTTGGTATTGATACAGGTTGCTTGCCCCGTTAGGGACCTAGCCTGATGTTATAATAACAAGTTTATTGTAGTTTAATAGTCTGATAGTCATGATTTAATATGTATATTCCATTGTTAGTTCAATTTTGTTGCTTGTAATAACTATAATTATTTAACATCATTGCAAAGAAGAACGCAAGTGCGTATGCTTGTACCATTATACTGAGACAATGTAAACAACCACTTAATGTAATTACAATGTTTCCTTGAAAATGAAAGAACCTGAGATTTGGAAATAAAACAAAAAGAAAATGAGAGAGATGAAAATGATAATCGTGTTAGTGTTGTAATTCATGAGTCGGTCGCGCCAGCGGCAGAGCTCTACCGTTTCGTTTCGATCGCAATGAGTAAACGAACTTTAAACGATTTCCTCGCTTAAAGGATAAACAAAATTATCTAAATAAAGAACAATATGAATAACAATATGAAGAACAATATGAAGAAACATATGAATGAATTTAAAAGCTTAACACAGAAGGTGTAATGTTAAATTTAAACTGGAAAATGTGGCGTATTTACGCATATTTGTTCATATGTCATTGATATACATACTACCTTATCAGATTCAGTTATGAAATAGTCTTTGGTAAATCGTAAAAACGTTACCGCTATTTAATGACATTGGAATAATGAATGTCGTTATTGACTGGCTACTAAAATATAAATTACTTGTATGTATGTATATCTCGCAAACCAAAAGTATCTCTAACTGTACCTAGATCTGGGCGTGTCATTCCACGCTGGTCAAGTGTGAGTTAGCAATGCTTCGCACATCTTAATATAAAGGGATCACTAAGGCGTTTTGCTGTTCCATTTATTAGAGTAGTCATATAATCATTTAATTACACTCTTAAACGTCAGCAGTGCGACAAGGTCCCAAAAGCAATTCTATTTAGCGTACATATTAATTTAACACAATAATTTATAGAACTACAAATCACGAAAACATGACATTTTGTCGATATGAAACAGAATAATATCTATAGCACTTAGGACTGGCCGTACTGGAATCTGGCGAGCGATGAAATTCATATTATGACAGTGAGTAATGACAAGACGATTCTATCGTTTGCATGTTTTTGATATGTTGTTAAAGTCGATGGCTTATTCATTCCATTTAATCTTCATCATTATAACCTTCAACTATCGTCCCACACACGAACACCGATCTTGTCTAAGAATGAGAAAGGTTAAGTCCATTGGCTGCCACGCTGCCCAAATGCAGTGTGAAAGGAAATTTTATTCCTTTGGCGACATTGCTCATTCCCGCATCTGCGACAGGTCTGGAGCTTTGCTCGGCTAATCCAGTGTGATGTGGCGGAAGTACGGCTTAATGCCCAATTCATTTATTATTCTTCATTTGTCAGGTGTTTAAGTTTGTTTAAGCCGAATGAAAATTAGCCACTAGCGGTAGCCTATCCAAGTGGCGACCTGGTGTCGCTTTACAAATCCCACACAAGCCTCAATTTCCTAAGTTCATTCCAACACATTTTTTCAAAATGTAATCTAAATTCAATTTTATATGAAGTACATTGAAAACTTTATATAAACGCATAAAATGATTGTAATGAGCTTTTAATTAGTTTGTCTTCAACACGCAAATTTAATATCCCTATTTATAAATAAACCTAATTGAATACAATCTTAACATTTGAAGGCTTATTACGCACTTTTCTTTTGACAAGATAATTCCGAATTGTTCTTATTCTCCCATTTCAATTGCTTTTGCTTTTTTCTCATTACTCCCGGGTACAAATGGGTGAGATTGTTAGCTAGTAAGTGTAGCTGCCGAAAGGTTTTCGTAATTAGCTGAGCTTATTAATGCTCAAGGCTTTTATTTCGCAGTATATCACATATTTTGTAACCTAACAATGTGAGGGCAATATTTGTGTTAAATTTTACACCCGGCTGCGTCTCGTATGTATTGTTTACTTTGACATAATTAAGAGAGGACAATGAAAAAGCAAATTGAAGAGGGTATATTTACCATTAGGTTATATATTTATTCTGTCCATGTCAATTGAACGCGAATCATCCAAATCAAAGGATACGTAGGTATGTACAATAAATATGGACTGCGTAGGTAGAAAATAGTTAAACGGTAGCGCAAATGAGCCATATACTAAGGTAAAACACACACGGGTATATTTATTCATTCAATGGTTTACTTATTCGTGCATAAATTCAGTTATACTTTACGTACTATACAATACTGAACTGAACTTAATATTATAAGTATGTTCCGTCAGTCAACATCCATTACCTTATATCCAAAACTCATGAACAACTTAGATAAATACAAATTAGAGACTTCCATTCCGATAAGGCCGCCTACGCACGTGGAATCGTTTTAATATTGTGACGGTTATTACGAAGATCGTTCGTCGGTAAGAGAAACCATTGATATATTGTTGTTAATCTTCTTTTATCGGACTATCGTATGTTAACGAGCTCCAGTCGATATCCCTTGCGATATAAAAACATGACGAGCGCGATTGTGCTTTTTATTGATACTGGCTTCTACATTATGAAATTTTATGCGTTTATTTTCTTTGTGAGCTGAACACAATCCAAAATGTAACTGATGTTGACGCAGAGAATTCTTAACAGTTATAGATACATATTTCTTGTGATATTTGTTTTTTGATTAACTATATTATGTTGAACAATTGTATTTTCTTCGTCATGACCAGTCCGTCTCAGTCCACTGTTGGACGTAGGACACTTCTAAAGGGTTTTTGTTTATTGTGCTGGGCAAGTGGGTTGAGGATTGCAGAGCGCGAATTCTCACACCAACTACGCTGCGATCAGTCGGCGGCGATGAGATGGGCCTGGGCAGATTGCGGTCATACCGTGATTTTCGGGTTTTAGCTGCCTCTTACGACCTCCAGAAATCCCAGCATTTGGTCTAGAGATCTATTCTTTCTCCGTCTCGATACTTATATAACCTATATAAGCGGATAACTATGTTTTAACTTCCTTATTTATGCATGTAATATGCTAAAATTGTGCTTATTGTAATATATTAGCTAACCTACTAACAAAGAATGCGGAAAATTCAGTTTTTGTAACCAGATTAATCACGGTCAAAACATAACAATATTCTCAGAATTACAATATCATAACAAACAATCTGAAAGTTCGTAATAAAATACAAAAATATCAAATAATCATATTATTAACATAACATTACGTGTATTGGACGACTGGTACGGACGAAGAAACTATAATATTTGTTTATCTTTATCGTTTATATGCTAACGAGGTTCTCTGTCTGACTAGTATACTCCTTTTTATACCTTGTTGGGAAGAGAATGATTATAACTTCTTGTCGAAGAGATCTGTAATTGAAAAATGTTAATGACTTGTCGGCCATACGTACGTTACCAGTGGTGTCAACATCAGAGCGTGTATTTTAAATACTTTTTGTCAGATAAAAAGTTGATGCGATGGTGTAAATATTAACATAATGTTTAATAAAATCACAACCAATATTCAAATTATCATAATTTACAGTCTACATCCGTTCTCTGGACGACGTCAGCTTTCCCCAAACGCCGTCATAATTTACTTACAATCACTCAGTAAGTTACAGAGAGAGCAATGCTTGCAGTTTCTTGGCGAGGTTAATAATACATTAGAGATATTTAAAATATTCGACGTGTTCACCGACTAAAAAGAAAAATTCTAAATTATCAAAGCTGCTTTTGACAAAGGAAATACACCGGTTGCCTATTTAACTGTTTGTGGCGTTGCGTGTGAGTATTTCGCTTGTGCCCGTGTAGAGGAGAGAGATGCGTGGACAGATAAGAAAGCTCCAAAAGAAGTTAATGACCAAGCGCTGGGCAGTGTCCGTGCTCACCGAGCTGCGGGAGATAGCGCTTTGTTTATGTTGCGAGATATCTCTCACACAATGCTTATGGTATTCCGACCACTGAGTTTGACATTCACAACAATTATACATACGTTGTCAAAAATATTTCCCGCGTTATACTGTCAGTTCCACTTTTAACATGCATCTTAGCTTAAAGCTAAATGGACATCATTGATGATATTTAATGATGAGTGATATTCAACTGTGTGCAAATAAATTTCACTGTTAAATTTATTTTAAAACGATAGCAGAACGAAGTAAATTTAGAATAGAAACTGTAGACACTTCCGTGTTTAAATCACTTGTTTGCATGCATTAGGTACTTT
>DWEC01002042.1:0-12247 GCA_018245735.1 Microceris miodesmiata
AAGGAAAACAGGCGGCTGATTGCGGTATAGCGCAGCCTAAATAGGCACGGCTAAATGCCCTGGCCGCCGACGGGCAGCAACGTTGGCGGTGCCAAAAGCCGTGCCCTGCGATCTCCAACCCGCATGCCCAGCGTGGAGATTATGGGCATAAAACCCCTTTGGGGGAGGCCTATGTCCAGTAGTTGACTAAGAAAGGCTGATGATGATGATGATGATAATGATTAATCAATTATTTATTACACTACATAATATTTCGACCTTTACTTGATTTTTATTGGCCATTAAGCAAATATTTCTATCAATACGCAAGGAAAAACAGAGCATTAAGTAAGCATTTAATTATTTCTATTATATTTAATTATCGTATAAACATACATACATTTGTACATCGGAACGCGATCAAACGCAAAACTCCTTTGCTTCTTTAATATCCATATTATGTATGTACCAAACAAATGTTACATCAAATATCTAGTACGTATTCCTGGCGATTTACCTACTATTTTCCCACAGATGTGCAATTCCGCCGCGTTTCCTGTCATAGAAATATTATCCTGTTGCTTTTCAATTTTTATCTTCGTCGTGCGGTTGTGTAGGTATGTACCGCGCTGCTGTGTTCCATGTGAACGTTTTCGCTAATGCCAGCTGCTGTCGGTACGTACCTATTCGTATTCGTTTCTATACTTTTGTTAGATATTGCCATATTAAATTATAAAATAATTAAAACTCAATTTTATTCACTCAAGAATAAATATTTACTCGTAAATATAACGTCGATTCAAACATGAAACACGGCTGCTAAAATCTAATTTCGACCATGTAGTTATATATTAACGTAACCGATGTACAATTTTGTTATCAGCATTTTGATGTTATGACTAGCTTTCCTAATCTAAACATGCTTCTTCCATCCACCAATTCCTTCTATCTAAACATCTTATGTTTCAGCACAGTACTTTTAAAAGCTCAGTCACCTTCGTATGTACCTGTATTTATATTTCTAAAAAATGTATTAGTCAGTCTTACAATATAAAAATGAGAACGCTTGAACACCGACAATTTCAATATAGAACTTCCTAAGTGCTTGTTCGATTATAATAGAGGCTATACTGCGCCAGACAGTTCCATTTACATTAGCTAATTGTAACACTATGCGAGTCTTCCTTCAGGAGTTGCCATCTATAATATACAGATAGTTGTAATGTGGCAATGCACGTACTAGCAATTATACATACAATTTCTACTATTCTAAATTAACTATTCATTACATCGATATTCCAAAAATACGATTGACTGCCTCGTTGGTCGACTTGTTGCAAGCGCGACTACCGATCGGGAGGTCCTGGGTTCAAATCCCAGGTCGGGTACTATTTGATTTTACTAATTTAGAATTTCTAGTAGCGACTCAGAGTCTGGGTTTGTGCCTGGTGTATGACACTTCGCTCACCACCTATTCTATGGGACTTAAATGTAACTGAATGCGGTATAGCGCAGCCTAAATAGGCACGGCTAAATGCCCTGGCCGCCGACGGGCAGCAGCGTCGTCGGTGCGAAAAGCTGTGCCCTGCGATCTCTAACCACCTTGCCCAACGTGGAAATTACGGGAGTAAACCCCCTTTTGTGGGAGGCCTATGTCCAACAGTGGACTAAGATAGGCTGATGATGATGAACTAAATATATTTCACATACATTACATCATACTCCTATTACTCAAATAACTTCAAACTGACTTGACTACCCATTGGTCGAGTGGTTGTAAGCGCACCTGCCGCTCGAGAGATCTTAGGTTCAAATCCGGAGTCGAGTACTATAGGATTTTTCTAATTTAGAATTTCCAGCAGTGAACTACGATACTATACTACGATATGATAATACGATTCGATACTACGATTTTGACGATAACTATATCCGGGTCAGGACTTATTAACCTTGCAGCTCCTATATTCTATTATGCATGTAGAGGGAACAGTCGCCAAAGATCGTCGCCTTTTTGTAAACAAGCATAAAAAAAATTAACATAAGTACAATAGGGAATGAAGCGTCAAACATTCGGTAGAATATTCCTTTATTGCAACAAATAATAAAAACCCGGAAACATGTTACAAATTAAGCAATCGCAATTTTAACAAAATGAAATAAATTCTAAACATGTCGTTTAAGGCCCCTAAATCCATCCATCAAATCCAAATTTGTACATGTCTTATATGTAGTTATAGAATATAGTATGAAAAAATTCATTGTTATAGTATATTCCTTTACTATATACTATATTCATCATCACTCTATGTCAGTCCACTGCTGGACTAAAAGCTTCCCCCAAAAGGGTGTTTATGCCCATAATCTCCACGCTAGGCATGCGGGTTGGAGATCACAGGGCTCAGGTTTTCGCACCGCCGACGGTACTGCCCGTCGGCGACAGGACATTCAGCCATGCCTATTTAGGCTGTGCTATACTGCAATCAGTTGGACGCCTGAGCTTTGGTTGTTATAGCAGAGTGCACCACATGCAGGTGAGGTTGGCTTGGGCTCCTGAGATGGTGGTTGAAATTACACCCTTATACTTCTTATATACTACAATAAATCATTGGTTTCAATTTATATATCAATCAATTAAAACTTTATAAAATAATTTGGCAAATATGTGGGCTCTGAGTTTTCAATGCAATATTCATGCATCCATTTAAAACATTTGGTGCATCTTATCCATTTCTCACCCTCTTCATCTTGAGAAAATGATTTAAGACAAACTTTACATTTAGCACCATCATTGTCGCTGTCTTTTTCATCAGTAGAGACTAAAACTGGTTCATCCTCAGATATGTCCTCAGCAGAAAGCTTTTATCGTAACAATCATTACCAAGTGTTCAAACGTCAGAGTTGGCTGCGGTTGCATTTTATATCTCCTCCTTCGATCACCATCCTTATTGTCTAAGGTTGAATTATAACCTCACCTAGTTTCATTACTCAGTACATTAAACATCAACATACAGACCAGCCCTGTGTTTTAATTACTTCACAATATCATCATTTATAACAATGACATAACTGCCACATCACTCTAGCACCAGAGCAGAACTCCAGAATTTAGCTAGTAAAAAAAATGGAATGGTTGATTCCCATTTGGTTATGTTCAGGCAATTATTGTAATCATGTCATACGCTGGTGCCATATTGGCAAAATTTCATAAGGATCAGTATTTTATGACTTACTTGTCTTGTTAGTCTAGTGGTTGAAATGTGACTACCGAGCAAGAGGCCCTGGGTTCCATTCCAGCTCAGCCAAAGTATTATTGAGTTTTCTAACTTGAAATTCTCAATAATGGCCCAGAGTCATCATACACAAAATATGGCAATAGGCTAATCCCCTATGCCATTGGATGTATAACAAAACTGATTAAAAGTGCAAGTATTTAAGCCCTCCATCTAACTTTTTACTGTGTTTGTTACTAACATATTAGGAAATAGTACCATCAACTAAAAGTATTCTTTTCATTTGAAGGGATTTCAAATCTCTCATCATCACATTTCACTTCCATTTTGTACTTATATTACAACTATATTGAAATATAAACATATACATTAAATCCAGTCTGTCTATATTTCCATGCAGCAATGCTTACTTGATTAGTCACACCTAGATGATAAATCCCAGCTGAGATCAAAATCTTTGTTAGTTAGACATATTTTCTAGTTACCTAAAGATGATCCAGTTTAAATACAGCTATGGTGTAATGTCTACAACTGATTTGAAGCTAAATTAAGAATACAATGTGAAAACAATGTATGGCAGAACTTACTGCAATTTACTAGATTAATGAATTTTGTGATGGTCAGTATGGCATAAAAAGTAAAACAAAGAAATTACCAAAATTATTGACTTTATAACCATGAATTATTTAAATATGTTCAAAATACCTTTCATATTAATCTATAATGCTAATAATATTGCAATGACTTTTAATTTGATCATTATTCATTATAGCTCAAAATCATACTAAAATAAAGTATAACTAATAATAAAATTTTAAAGCTTTTTAAAGAGCCGCATTGAATTAATTTATGAAACTATTAAGAAATAATTTTATGGGCGGTGCCAAAAACGCATATAGGTGGTAATTAATAATCATTTACAACATAGAATGCATTGAATGAATTACATATTTTATAAAAATATATAATCAGCGTCATGTATTTTATTGATCGAGTCCACAGGTGCGAAGTGGTTGAGAATATCCAGCATAAAAACATACCTGATCTCTTTCATTGCTTCTAACTTGTGATATATTTCGCGTTCGTTCTCTGCGGTCATTTCTTATTCAATTATATGTGAAAACAACTATGCACTAAAATATAAAACATCCGAAATTTATTAAAATGTTCAAATCAGAAAGCACTCGACCACACATGAGATTAACTAGTGATGTACATTGATAGCAATGTCAAATGTCAAATACCGCAAAAAGCTAACAGCAGAACAGAATCAGTAATCGATTGCAATCGACGGCGATTGCAGTAACAAACTGTTACGATTATGGTAACGAATTTCTTATTCATAGTCAATAACAAATTTATTACTACGTGTTTTCGATCTTATTATGGATACTGCCTTATAATAAATGAATATAACAATATGTTACAGGATTTGCGTATTGTGTTTTTATATTCAAGCTACAGAAGTGGCAATGATTGTCTATGATACACAATAAATGAAAATGGCTGACTGACCATCGAAAGCGGCTTGCTGTCAAAATATATAAATTATTTTTAAATAACGCGCATGCCATATTTATGAGTAATTAGATAGATTTAAATCGTCTTATATATTTTAAATGTGTATGAGTTCAATCAAGTTTGACTTAGATGATATAATTTTACATCAGCAAAGGTCATTTACACCTTTGCAAATCGCTTCGTGTCGTGCGTACTGAGGCTCCGTCGTACGACGGTGTTTACGTCCTAAGATGAGCGACGAGAGTGGTGAAGACGCGCCTTCGCGGCCCAAACGGAAAATCAAGAAGGTGATGGTGCTCAGTTCGAGCTCGAGCTCCGATAGCGATGAAAGCGTCGCTGTGGTGTCAACACGCAAGAAGAAATTGAGGGTGAACAATGCTGTGACATGTGAAATAAATATACACAGATTTTGGGATGACTTAATGAAATCAATTGGTTTACAGGTGATCAGTGATGTGGAGGCAAGTGATAGCAGCAGCGGGAGCTCTATTACTCTTCGGCGTCGGCGTAAGCTGCCTCTGCTGCGTGATTCCGACGTGGAAAGCGACTCGTCTGGTTGGGCCACTGAACGCTCGGGGGCTGCCCCAGCGCTCAGCGCCACAGCAAGACCAGCCACGGGCTTTGCGTCCGACAGTTCAGAGGGCAATTCGGACAAGTGCTCCATCTGCCTATTGCGTTTTACAGACCAGCAGATAGGGACGCCTGAGAACTGCGAACACATATTCTGTTTGGACTGTATCACAGAGTGGTCCAAAAATGTGAATACATGTCCAGTGGACAGGGCAACATTTGATACCATAGTTGTACGAGCATGCATAGGGGGCCGTGTTCTGCGAACAGAACCTGTTGTGGTTGTGGAGCGCCCTCCTTCTGTGGATATGCTAGTGGTTGAAGACCCTACTCCTTGTGAGGTTAGTTGTAACATTAGTGTCTAGTCAGTTTATGCAGTATATATGTGGTAGATACCTTTATATTTTTATGATTTGCATCTATATTTAATTTTGTGGATATTCTATTTTTTATATTAAGTATGTGTTAGTTTCACAAAATTGTATTGTATTATCACTGTGTAAAATGTATGGGGAAAGACAAGACAAAGCTCGTCTTTATTGGAAGTTTTGAAATATGGAGAAATAACAAAAATTACTTATGAATATTTATCTAGAAGAATTGTTAATGTTACATCCAGGTTTTTGTTTTTACATTTGGATTTTAATTTAAGTATGTGTATGAAATGTGAAAAAGAATGTGAATGTGTGTGTAATAGATGATGGACACATTTGATTTGCACATTTTTACAGTGTTGTAACAAATGTGGGAGGGGTGTTACTAATTGTTATTCGATATATCCTCAAGTTAGAAATTGAAAGACCATGTATGATTTTTGTCCATTAATTGTAAATGGTAAAATATTGTTTCTAATAAGCTGAAAAATATTTAAAATGTAAAATATGCATTAGTTGTAGACTAAATTAATTCTGATATGTTGCATACAGGAAGAGTTTATGAATACAAAACTAGATAATATAGTCATCATAATAAAATAAAAATTTATTAGATGGGAATTAACTATCTCTGATTGAATAAAATAATTATCCATTTTTCTTTGGTAACATTAATCAACACAATGTTAGATAATCAGAGTATAATGCAATTCTTATACCTACTAATAAAGTTATGCAACACAAGATGTAAAACCAATAATTTTAGGTGTCACTTTAACAAGGACTTTACTTATCAGATATGCAGGAGTACAAGCAATGAGGAGATTATGTTGTTGTGTGATGGCTGTGATCTTGGGTATCACATGCACTGTCTCACACCTGCACTTACGGAGGTATGTTCAATTCCCCTTTATTAAAATAGTATTATATAGCATGTGGTATTTTCCTTTGTGGGATTGTACTACACTTCTCTGCCTACCACTTTGGGGATTACAGGTGTGATTTTAAAAGTAACATCACACCTGTAATCTCCGAAGGGATAGGCAGAGGAGTGTAGTACACCCCCATGTTTCACCAGTTACGTTTAAGTCCCACAATGGAATAGGTGGTGAGCCTATTGGCAAACACTGGCATACACCGGTGAGATTTTATATTACATTTATTTTTCTTCTATAATTATAATTTGTATGTTACTTGTTGCAGATACCAGTAAACCAGTGGTTTTGTCCAGATTGTATAAGTGTCTTCAATGCCATGGGAATAACTGAAATGGAAGATATGTTACTAATGAATTTTGAAATGACTTTTGCTTCTCGTTCAGAAAGCCAACCTCTTGGCAACCTTGAAGGAATGCTAAGGTATCATAGTTCAGAGAACCAACCATCCACTTCTAGTGGTCGAAGGAGCAATATATCACATTCAAATGAAATGCCCACCACTTCAAGGGGTTCACGCTCATCACAAAGGAATAACAGTGCATCAAATACAGTGAGAAGAAGAACAACAGGTACAAAAAGAAGGAAACCTCGAAGAAAGAAGACAAAGACAGTAGTCATTGAATATGAAGTGGAAGAAAATGGGAAATATCCAATAACAAAACGGGTCAAGAGGAAGATTAAAAGAAGAAAGGTTAATAGTTAGTCATAATTTAAAAAAAATTCTCAATAGATTTCAATGGTCACAAATTAGACAATGAGAATGGAAAAAATGAATTCATGGAAAGTACTTCTATAGAATGCTTATTAAATGTGGTTCTATGTGTATTGGGTATTTAATGTGTATTCTACACTATTCATAGTAGGTATTCATTACTCATTCATCATTATATTTTAGTATTTTGAGACAGTTATAATGGACAATGTTCATTTCACTGTTTTTTCAATATTAAAGAAAACGTGTAGCTTTTCTGCTGCTAAATTGTAAGTAGTGGCAGTGTGACAATTAGAAAATTGTAATCAAATTACACAGAAAAATAGTGACAAGTCATTACTAATCTGTTTTTAAACTAAGATATTATTGATTTTTAGACAAAGAAGCGACAACCTCGGACGGTGGCGCGGCGTTCGCACGTACGAGCCAGCGTGCGCGCCAAGTTGGCTCGCCAGCGCGCTGAGTCACGCGGCGACGTGCGTGACGAGCCGCGCGCCGACCTGCACGCCGCGCCCGCCTCACTGGCCGTGCGCCGTCAGCGCTCGGGCATCCCGGCACTGAACCTCTTTGGCGACCGTAACCAGCTCGATTATTTCTCCGACGACGAGCACGAAATTTCTGAGGGCGCCACAACAGCTATCGCCGTCAGGCCGACCTCCAATATACTCAACGCATACCGACAGGTCTCATTATGTGTTAAAAATATTTTCTTCATATTTTATTGATTCATCGATGTGATGAAATATTATTACATGTATAACTACAGTAAAAGCTCCTTATTCACGGATTCGTCATTCGCGTTTTCAATATTCGCGGGAGAAAAAAGTGCAACCCTGCTCCTGTATTCGCTGCTAAAAATCTCTTATTCGCGGATGCAATCGGTAAACACAAAATGATTCGGTCTTTTATTAACGCACCGTTTTATTAACGGCCGATGGTGACTGTTGGACATGTTCTAGAATTCAAGAATTCAAAATTTAACTGCAGATGTTGAAGTTGCAAAGGGAATAGGGCGAGATGGCTTCGAGCAGATAGAATCAACTGACATTCAGGAGTTGTTTGATTCGCAAGATGACAACCGAAACCGACTTGGAGCAAACGTTAATTCCGCACCGCAAAAAACTTCAACGATCACTGATAACATGACTTTGAATTTAAAAATTTTAGTGAAGGCTTAGGAATGGCTAATGAACTCTGTGGTTTCAATCTTATTTTTTCAATCTCAATTTAAACATCTTTTAAAAGTGGCAAAGCAAAAAAAAATTACTAAATTCTTAAAACATTTGCCTAAAATTGGCAATAAAGATTGATTTTAATTGCTAATTTATCAATAAATTCACCTTTTTTACATACATACTTCATTAAACATACCTACATATAGCTTTTTTTAGAACCTTAGAACACATCTATGATTCTGTACTAATTACCATTCTATATTCACGGTTTCTATATTCATGATTGTTTCTATATTCATGATTCTATGTTTCTATATTCACGGTTTCTGTATTCACGTCATATTTATGGAACGTATCCCCCGCGAATAAGGAGGTTTTACTGTATGTGAGAAAATATTAATTTGTTATTTTCTATTTGCAGGTCAGGAGAAAGCTCGTCACGATCCCATCCCCGCCCCATGCCACCTCGGCACCAGACATCCTTTCGAACATTTTGGAGAGTCAGACACTTTTACATTCTAAAAATACAATCGTATCTGTTTCGGTAGATGGGGATATTAATATTAAATTACAAAATACTAAGCGCGAGTCACCAAAACGATCGAATAGCGTAAGGAGTGATAAAAAAGAAGAGGAACTCGATACAAAAAAGCAAGAAAGAATAGATTTAAGTAAAGTGGAAGACGCCACAAGACAGGTTCCGTCATATCCGGGTCAATCACGGGGAGGTGGATGGGGTGGCGGCTATCGTGGCAACTACCATAGGGATCAGACTTCGAATAATTTCAATAGAGGCGGAAACTATGATAATAGTTATGGCGGAGGGAATCCAGGAAACGGAGGAGGAGGTTACCAAGGCCGCCAGGGCCAAAGCAATGCATACCCTTATCTGAATAATAATATGAGGCACGAGGAGCCCGATTCTTTTGGAAACTATACCAGAAGACCATATCAGTATTCACACAATGAAGATTCATTTGATAGATCTAGAAGGCCAGGTTCAGTTGAAGTTAATAGAGACCCAAATTATCTTAATCCTAATCATCAACGATTCAATGATCAAAATCAGGGTAGGTTTAGTTTGGGCCCGTCATGGTCGTCCTACGCAGGCAGCACTCACGGTTCTCGATCTGATGGTCCTTCGTCTCAGGCCAGGCATTCGTTCGGTGGATTTGAAAACCCACTGGACATGAGGATGGGGCAAACATCTTCAATTCTTACTAGCTCTAACGTCGTCGACATGTTCTCTGGTGTGCAAGCACCACGTCAGGAAAAACCGCACCCTCAGTCGTATCAACCCTTGCCAGAGCCGCCGGCGTTTGATTTTAATAAGTTGGTAGATGTCGATAAATCTGAGGATGAACGGAGCGATTCCGGCTTAGTAATCGATACGGAGAAGTATGATCCTACAGAACCGACAAACGACGATGACAGTGCTGATGAAGAAAAGTTGGTTGCTGTGCCAAAGGTTTCCGAACCACCGCCAGCTTTACCGCAACCTACGCTACCCGGTTCTTCGCCCCCCTACACTGCAGTTCAAAGTATATTGGCTGGGATAGATACTAGTACCATGAACGTACCACCAAATATACTAGACAGTGCCGTCCGACAAGTCTTACAAGAACACAGAAATTTAATAATACCTACAGGAGCAGACTCTCATCAAGACAAGAGTGAAGATGAATCTGATGGAGATTGTCCAAACTTTTCTATTTATTCAGCAACAAGTGTACACATAGCTAACAATACCAGTAGTTTAACGGAAGAAATATTGACGCCTCAACATGAAGACAATCTTGAGGACTTAGTGCAAGAGGACGACGAAACGCCTCCTCCCGAATTAGCGTCCTCTTGCGATTCAATTAACGTCGAGAACAATGTTCCAACATGTGAAGAGAAAAAGGACGCAATTGCTAGCAAATCTCTATTTGACATTAAAAAGAAAACAGAAGAAGAATATAAAGAAAAGATTTCTAAGCGATGTCCAATTACTACAAATACACGTAATCCCATTAAGATAAAACTACATACACCCTCATTGATAAAGAGACCGATGTCCTTATATGACGAAGAAGACATAGATGAAGAAACGGAAGTAATAGATAAACCCAACCCTTCTACAGAGGATTTGGAAGTCAAGTCTAAACCGGAAACTCTAACTTCAGCAACGGAACCTAACAATGTTGTAGGTAAACAGGAATTGGTTAATACTCCTGAACATAAAGACTATCTAAGTGATGAAGTAGAAGAGGAAGTAAATAGGAAAATTGACAATTATGATGATAATAATATAACAGATATATTTGAATCTGAGAAAGTAGAAATTTCTAAAGAAGTAATCTCGAGCGACAGTCCAGAAAAAGAATCTGATAGTGGCACTAAAGATGAAAAAGAAACAGAAGACGCAGAAGTAAGTGATACACCAGTTTTAAGTAAAAATGAAAATGATGAGATAACATCATCGGACGAGAAATTAGAAAATGAAGAACATTCTGACGAGGGGACCGAAGGAGTATCTGAAAACGAATCATGTATTACTTCAAAGAAAAAGGAAAACGACGAAGGAAAGCAGACAGTTGAAAAAATGACTGAGTCTATAAGTGAAACTGAAGATGAACGCAGCTACACACCCTGCCTAGATGAAAATAAATCTAAGGATAATTCCTTTGATACCGAAAAAGACAAAGGAATCGAAGGACTGGATACTGAAATGATATCTGAGGAAGAGGGCAACGAAATGTTTTCAGAAAATGAACGACCCCCTACACCGACATCACGCGTCTCTCCGTCGCGTCACGTTCCTGAGGGTGAAGAAGGTGAGATTGTGGACAAGAAAATCAAAGAAGAGGTTAATAAAAAACCATCGGAACGGGAAGAAAGTAAAAAGAAGAAAAAGAAAGAATCGAAAAAAGACAATAAAGACAAAAGCAAAAATAAAAAGAAGAACGATATTGCTTTCAAGAAACTCAGCAAAAGCGGGAAAGAAAGGAACTACAGGGAGAGAGACGAAAAGAAAAACAAGAAGGATCGGCGTGATTCTGGCGAGACCGCTGAAGAACGGCAGCGCAGACGGAGAGAAAAGAGAAAGGATCTCGAAAGGTACGACGTACGTACGGTCGTCACTGAGAAAAGGAAGAAAATGAAGGATGCATTTGGACGAGACATATCTCCGCGGGCACACTCACCTTCCCTTTCGCGCTCGCCGCCTGCGAAATCTCCAGCGCATCCTTCGCGTTCTGGCACGCCTGTCGTTCCACGCGCCGCTCGCTCGCCTTCTCGCCGCCGATCACCTTCACGACGCCGATCACCGTCGCGCCGCCGCCGTTCTCCTTCTCCGCGAGCTATTACGCCACATGCATCGCCGCGCCGTTCCATTAGTCCCAAGCGTCGCAGTCCGCCCCGCAAGCGTCGCCGAGAACCCTCTCCACGACGCCGACGGTCCACATCTCGAGGTCGCAAAAGACGTCGCTCCGCCACACGCAGTCCGAAGCCTAAGCCGACCAAAAAAAAGAAACGAGCGCGATCAGAGAGGCCACCCTCTCGTCGGCGTGCGCATAAATCGCCCAAACGCCGTCGAAGGCGCACCGCGAGCAGACAACCAGAACCTTCGCCACCACCGCGAGCGTGGACGCCGCCTTCGATGGACTCGCGATTGCTATCGCCACGTACGCCTCCGCCAGAGCCGGAGCCTGAACCACGGCGTCCGCGCTTAGCACTTGGTGACGCCGACGAACGTGGCAAGCGCAAG
>DWEC01002043.1:0-12246 GCA_018245735.1 Microceris miodesmiata
CCTGTCCTCGGCTTGTCGCATCCAGCATCTGCCTGCAGCCTTTCGCAGATCGTCATCCCACCGGGCTGGAGGGCGTCGAATGGATACTTAGAGAGACAAATATGTAAATGAACTTTACGAAATAATAAGTATTGATCCCGCCGTATCAGACCGCAAGAGTATTAACCGTATACAACTTTACACCTGGGTTTACGTTTTACGATAGGACCTGGTAGAGATGTAAAAAATACAAGAAAATACGAACACAAAATGGCTCAACACCATTCATATAAGTGTCTCATTGCTCTAGCGATTGCAAGCGCGACTACCGACCAAATGCTCCTGTTTTCGATCCCAAGAGGCAATGTACTCTTGGGTTTTTCTAACTTTACGTCCTTTCTAGGAGCATAGAGTCCGAATTTATGCCCAGTGTATGACAAAGTTCACTCTCTATTTCCTGATGGGATGTCCCAATTTTAGTGGCGAAACATGGAAGCGTACCACGCTCCTCTGCTTATCCCTTTGGGGAAATACTGGCGTGACAGGCGATAAAATATAAATAAGCACACCGCCAGCATCGTGAAGAAGAAGTTGTCGGTTCTCTCCTATTCATATAAACAAAATTTTCTAATACCGACACACTTAAGAAAACTACCCTTTCGACTGTAATTGTATACTCTTCTAGTCCCATTCAAGCCTCAAGTTATATCTTGTTATCCTACCCTTTTCGCGTGTAGTGTAATAATTTGTTTGAAAAGCAGCGTTGATGCGTGTATCAGAAATATGAGATTATTTTCTTATGATGATATTCTAGTGAGTCGAAAAATTTTGCAAAATAATATTTGGTTTGAATTTTATTTTATACTTTTTGTTCGAGCAAGAGAAAACTATTTGCAATAACATCTCTCTTCAGTTACTGTTCTAAACTCTTTTTTCCAATTTTTCTGTTCTGTCCGAAGGCACATCTGACTGTCATTATGATGAAATCGTTCGAAATACGAAACGTAACATTATATCCCTGTTTCCGCACAGGGATAAGCAGAGTACTGTAATATACACCCAGGTATGATCAATTACGTTATATGTCCCGTAATAGCATAAGGTATCGTTTCTTGGAAGACTGACTCGACTTTGTGTGCGTTAAGTACCTACTATTCCAACTTTATTATTCTACTGTAAGATTACTTTTGATTACTATTAAAAATCATTAATTAAACAGATTGACTTAATACTAATAGAAATCGTATTGAAAATGTAGTTTACACTCCACATAGCCTGAAACCTTCATTATCACCAACCCTTTTCTTATTACACAATTTTACGAGTATGTCCCCGTCTGTGTACACGAATCTCCTTTCAAAACGAGAACTGTTGAAGCCATAGTCTTTCGTTCCATATAAATGCAGATTTTCAGACAGATATGTTACGTACTATTAATATTATTACACCAGCAAGCCAGTTCCCTTGCAGCATAGGATGGAAGCACCAAGTGATAAATAAAATGCTTCTTCCGCATTCATTACTGTCTTCGCACATGCTCACAGGTCTTTCATTCCAATGTCAGAACTCTGCGTACTCCTAATGGTGGAACGTATTAAAGGTATGTTATAAGCAATTCGAAGCTCGTAACAATTCTCACTTAGCGAGAAGTAGTTGTATTCCCATCAAGCGGGAGCTTCGTTTAAAGAAATAGGTAATTATTCGAGCGGCAAGTTGGGGCGATCGTGCGGCTGCTCATTAGTATGCGACGCACGAGATGGCGGCAGAGGCGATAACGCAAATTCGTTTTGCCCAACATCTTGCTAATAGAGTTTCACTAATTTATAAGGCCGTTAAGCCTCAGCCAGGCCGGACTGGCCCTGAACCCACGACGGATGTAAAAAGGATAATCTTAGACCGGGCATATTCCATCGCAATCAATCTTCGCGCTTATGCAAGAGACAAGAACATTTAATTATGAACAACGTCTGTGGAATTTTACGAATTGTTGCCACCGAGCTCCCGAGATTGTTTCCTGGGTGCCATTTAATGAAGTCTTAGCGGAATTATTTCACTCCACCCAGATACAGGTAGCGGTGTGGAATGATACTAATAAAAAGTGTCTTATGAAAGACATTCTTAATTAAAATCCCGATTCGCTTATAAGCCGCAAGCCGGCGCCGCACCTGGGGAGCGTTAAATTACTGAGACCCACAACATAAGTACGTACTCTAAGCGAAAAAACGCGCATTCAACAAACAAGGGGTGAGCTTAGGTCAATTGTATACTACGTCTGGATGTTTGTATGGGAGATGCGCTGGAAATGGAATTATTTACGCTCCATGACGTGGAACTAACAATCAAGTTTAAGTGCAGTAATAAATTTTGCGCCGGACAAAACAGCACCGAAAATACGCAGCTCGCTTCATTCAGTGCAAATGTGATTAACAAAATACTCGCCCGCTCCGGGAGGTGCAATAACGATTCGTGATAAGTAATTTATTGTTCACGCGCGTCGCGCTGCTGCGCTAATTTTTGCTACAAAAAATAACCGAGCAAAAGTTACTTTAATTCACTACGCTATTCCTGTTTTATTGGATTTTAAAACGCGTATACAATACTATTAGAAATTAATATTGTTTCAATAAAATTAATATTTATATTTCGTTTCAATTGATGGATATATTTCGTTTCAATTTGTCCAGTGGCTGTTGAGCCCGATTGTTGTGCCTTAGTTCGTGTCCTCGACTCCTACCCAGGACAAATATTAGCATTTTTTTTATCCTTCAATTTTTTTCCCACTAATATTTTGGATGGCCGTGTGAGATGTCCTACGATATTTATTATTAAGTATATTATTAATACGCTATTCATTTTTGATTGTAGTTAAAAAAAAACCTTGCCCAAAACTATCAGAAATCCAGATTGTTTTTCTTACGTAAATATGTAGCTGGGATTCGTTTCAATTAGTTCTTCAGTAGTTTGCGGGTAGGTTATACGGCTTCGTACATTATACTCAAGGATAATTACAATGTTACATTTTATAACAATAGATTTTGGCAATATATATCATGACAATAGGCTCATCTTCTATCCCATGGTGGGACGTATAAAGTAAATGATGAAACGTGGTAATGTACTAGAGTACGTCTGCCTACCCCTTATGTTACTTTAGTTACGGCATTGTGTTACTTTAGATTTTCACAAAATATGATCTAACATGATCAACTCTTTGAGACCTTCTTTCAGATTTGTAAAAATGTGTATCACAATCTCCCAAACAGTCTTAAAATCTCGTTTCAAAGTCACGCAAAATTCGATTTTCATACAAAAATTCAAATATAAAATTCACTCAGAGCCAAGAAAATCTTACAAATTTATTTTGTTAGTGCAAAGGTGTTGTTACTTAGCGGGAACGACTAAGACAGTTTTATTGACATCAATTCAGCGAAATTGCCTTTTTAGAGTCAGATTAAAATAATTATGTTTCAGTAAGGCGTAACGTGGCGGTAAATATTCATAATTTATTTAGAAACATGAGGGCCAGCAGATCCCACGTAATACAAAATATTTGTTTACTCTTCCAGTTAAAGACTTTGACACGACCAGAACCCGACATGGGAATATGAAGAGAGTGGTGTGAGTGAAGATCTAACTTAGTGCCTTGCTATTGGAGAGGCCTATGTCCCATTACAAATAGACTAATAATGATGATGGCGATAAAGAATTTAGAACAAGTATTACTGTAAAGATAGTTAGATATATGTATTTGGCACTCGGTGCTCTCTGCCTACGCCGTAAGGACCTGGCATGACGTTGCAATAATAACAGTGATCGTAATCAGTAACGGTCAAATTTGAAACGTTAAAAGGCAAAATCGCATTATAGTTTCTCACCTCTGATTTAAATATATTAAAAGTAATTTGTAAATGGAATTTCAAGCACATCGTTCCTGTAAACTGTTCATTTTAGTTTATTGTACTGTTTAACAATTCCTTTGTTTTATGAATATTGATTGTTTGTCAATAGTGACAATTACAATGGGACCGTAGTACTTAAATGTTATACAACTATAATAGCTTTGCTTGTAAATAAGCGAGTTTAAATAATTTTATATTCATTGTTATTGTAGAAGACAGTTATGTTAATATCGACAACTTTTCATTTTAGAAAAACTAACAGTATAAGTACTAATAAATTGTAATAATTGGTAAAATAATACTAACGATTGCTTTACTAATAGTCACTATAATAAAAGTTGCCTTACTAAAAGTCGCTTTACTATCAGTCGCTTTAATAAAGCCTCTCTACCAAAAAATAAATATTTTTCGTCGTTGATCAGTGTCGCAGTCGCAAGGTATAAATGTCGGTCTTAGTTAGCCGGAGTGTCGTTATATCGTCTCAGCCACTTTATGTTACGAAAATTTCATTTTAGAGGGTTTGTTCTCCCCCAAACGGCTCTAATTTTGTCTTAAACAACACACCGTCTCGGTTTTGATAAAGATATCATAACACCAAGAACAATTTATCATGTTACAACTAACAGTTACGTAAAATAAAAACGTCCCAGAGCAAACATTTTAAGAAAGTTTTACAATGTACCCACGATTACAATAACTTGAAATTATTTAAATAGGCTTTATAATATGCGGTCTTTCTCTCTCTGCCTACTCTGTAAGAGACAAGGTTCAAAAATATGTTAATAACAATACTATTTATAATATATTAGTTATTATAATATCGTCACTCCTGGTCCTTACAGAGAAGACAGACAGCATCAAATGTGTCTATTTTTACAGATATGCCGTGCTTTGTCTTCATTGTAGTACGAGTATATAAAATATTTTATTTTGACAATTTAAAAGTCACATTCGTCACAAAAGTCTTCGATTTATTTCTCGAGATAAACGTTCTTCCTTGTTCCAGATAACAGCGCTGGTGCGGGCTAAGTGGAATTTATGTCGTGCAGGAAACGTGTTAAAAGTACTCCGGAAATCGTATCAAGACGCCTTTGCGGACTGCGCTCGCTGGCCCTGGCTAGTTTATATTCGCACATTTGTGGCTAAAGACTAGAGGGTTTTTTAGCCCTTTTCTACCCCGTAAGGGAGCTGGTGTGAATATTGAATAGTGCTAATGAAAGTAGATTTTTGTTATCTTCGAGTAATGCTGGAAATAAATTTAAATCGTTATTAAATTGTATTTTCCTATTATATTCTACTAGATTATATTTTTCCTTTGCAAAAAATGACTCTGCACAGTTGGTTTTTATTTGCGACTTGATACTTTTTAGGCTCACCACGTATTTAATGGCTGGATGTAAACTCATGGTGTTCCGTGTACCCCTTCGTCGGTTGCAAGCGTGATGATAGGTTTCAATATTTTAGCTTTTAAAGTTAAGAAATTGGGCTTCCATGTATCTTATTCATATTTGTTACACTTATCGGGCTCCTATTTTGCGACAAAACAAGAAAATACGAGGATATCATGCAAAAAATACTTTATTCTTATCTCGCCAAGGGTACGAAGAACTATCATTATTTGAAGAATCTCTCGAGAATCCTTGTCTTCAGTCGGATGTTCCACAGAATGAGGTACCGACTACCGCTCGCTTGAATTTCTATTTTAATGTTTTAACCCTTAGCTCTGATCTTCCGTCTAAGCAGGAAATAGCTTTATAATATGTATAGTATAACCCTCACTCGCCCACGTCGCTAGGTGTAAGCTTATACTTTGGGTATTTTTATTTACGGTATAACTCAGGAGTTTTCTTAAATATTGACGCAGATCTTTTATTATTCCAGATATTACAATTAAAAAAAATGACCTTACGCTTCTTGGTGATGATTTCGTTCACAAAAATAATAAACGCGATTTTGAAAGTAACTCATAATATTTCTACATAAAAGTGAAAAAAGTATTTCGATACCAATATGATAAAAATTCTTAACACTTAATATATATAGATGATGAACCGATTATGAATTTAGTTTAGTTAACGTAAGCTTTCAAAATAATTTGATATTAACTGTTAAAAGGAATGAGGCCATATTAAATTAAATAAATTTGTTTGAGTGGGTTTATCGAGAAAACTTACCAATATGTACCTACTTTCTAATGACTGATTGATGACTGATTTCGCAAAATTTAAATTTTCAAAACATAATTATTAATCATTAGATACACGTGTTATAATTGTTAATCGTATTAAGAAAACGTGTTTTTTTATTTTATTGCAGCCCAAATTAATTCTATAATGCATATTCACACCATTTCACACCATTGTTTTAGTAGAATGTGTTTTTCTGTACTGTAACCATTATAATTATGATTACGTACTTGGAATATTTTTTTTATACTATTAATAACGTAAAATTCAGATCGCATTTATATTTACAAAGCAAGTGAAAGTAATGCGAGGGGAGTTTGCGATAACATTGAGATATAATGCATTCAAGATGCATTTCGAGGCGGTAAATACGAGACCGAGTTCCCCGAACACGTCTCGAGACGGCTTCACGCTCCCGTTTGACAGCCGCAGGAACGCAACACGATTCATCCTGCGGGAGGGAAAATGGATTTGCATTGTACGAATTATACCTCATATACAGATATTGTATAACCGTTTATGGAATCATATTTATATATTTTAAGTAATGTTTTGTGGTTAGCAAGAGTTTTAAAACGTACTATATACTTTCGTGAGTTGGTGCGTCATGGTTGGAGAGCCCAGAACATTTGGCACAAATGGGTGAACTTAAATATTGTATGAAAATATAAAGTATATCACATAATTAACTGAAACATATTTTCATACGTAGGTATGTACCTTTCTCAAGAACATATATTGATAATCATGTATTCTTAATTCTTTGAAATAACACACATTTCGTTGTACATTTTAAATTTACCAAATTCACACAATTTGAGAAAATTCCAGTTCACAGGTTTTGAATATTGATATTCGTTTGAAGTAGTCCATATTTTGAAGTAGTCCATTTCTTCACAAGAACAAGTGTATAAAAATGCAGGCATTGTCTGGACACAAATGTTCTGAACATATGAATTTAGATGCGCTCTGTTCTACAGAGGCTGCTGGGAACAACACAGGTGAATCGAACAATAAACAACGATTCGAACAATACATCCATGAAAGGAATATCCAACTTTCCAATACAAAATTCCTTAACTATACCGGTTATGTAAATAATATGGTTAATAAATAATAAATTCTATATTTAATTATAAACCGGTCCTCTCTAAGAACGCCAAGGGTTAAGGCCATGATCTGCCACACTGGCGAAGCACAGACTACCAGGCTTCATACTCCTTAAAGAACATTATGGAGAAATCTTATTGTCTTTACTATGCATATTGCTACTTAACTTTTTTGAATAGACATTCCAAAAAGAGATATTTAATTTTTAGACGCACCCAATTTTATAAAGATGTACACCTACCTGGATTTTAACCCAGAACCCTCGGAGTGCAAGGCAGAATTCTAATTCTATCTAAGTCTGTCACTATTTTACCTTTAATTACATGTTTTTTCAAACAAAACTTATTCTCATTAAGAATTCCTATTCCTATAATTCCTATTCCTATAATTGACTAATATGAGAACATATTACGTGGTACTTAAACTGATTAGGAATTATGCTACAAAAAATAATTCATGCCACATAACAATCAAACTCAATTAGACTAAAATGTACACATTATTTATTATGTTTATTGTGATGATTTTATTACAATTAACTTAAATAAAACGAAGCATAACAATACTGTGGCTACCAAACAAATCATTAGGTATCATTGTATTTTTATTGATAATAAATAATAATTATATTCTTTATTCAGTCCATGCGAATTATCTTCTTGAAATAATCAAACAAACTAATCAGGAGACTGAAATACTTAGAATTACAAAGATTCTTATTAATGGAACTGATGAAAAAAAATCTGGTCCTTACACATTGGACCTGTTCACGTGTGAGTGACGTGTCTTCTTTAAGTCGTCAAAGTAATCAGGGGACTCGAATATTCAGAAATACAACGATTCGTACAAATCTACCTAATTTAAGAGGAACGTATTGCATATTAATTTAACTCGTCAACAGGCATTAGCTTGTTTTAATAGTCCAGAAAAATATATTCAGAAATACAGCGATTGTTAGAATTCCAATTCATGGAAGAAAAATCCGTTTATTATTCATCTAACTCGTCAACGCGTATTATCGTCTTTAAGTAATCAGGCAGAGTAACAAGGTAAGCTAGAAACACAAAGAATCTTACGTAAAAATATAAGTTTCTAGTGATAAGGCGTCGATATTTTCTCAGTTCATTACGCCGGGAGCATCGCACGCGGTGGAGTGGGGCGCAGAGGATTTTAAACAAGTCGCGAATAAGGAATGGCTTTAATCGACAGAGCGAGAACAAAGCGAGTCATCACGTCCACAGCCGCATGCAAGTAATCATAACATCATAAAACTTTTGCACTTCACAGAGCACCCATGAATCTTGCCGCCCGTGTCTCGGGTAATCAGAACTTAATGAAAAGTGCGCTCTGCCGTCAGACGCGGTGTTGCCCAAAATTTTAGGGGTCACGTAAAATATTAAGGAGACGAGATGAAGTGGCCAGAGATTCATTGCTCTTTCCTTGTTTTTATTATTCGTAAATAAGACACCCCCGAAACACGTTTGTGTGTTCATAACATAAAACCGGGCTGCAATAAACTTCCTCTCCAACGGCTCGAGCGTAGCTCTCGTAAATGTTTGCCATATTATATATACGTACTCTTGTATATGTAGATTTCTTACCTAAATTATTAAATATAAACCGCCTAATCTACGGTTCAACGTGGGAGTGTACTAGTCCGGGAAATGTAGGCGTGTTGTCAATATATTATTAACTATAAAAATACATCTGTGTACAGTCTAAATCCTATAATACCTCCAACATTACAGTTCAGCTCGCTTCGAGTAACTCTTATTTCTTTTCAATTCCCTTCAATAAAGATACCTAATGGAATGGATAAACTTTGCGGAGCGTCTTGTTATTTAATTTGCTTAATATTACTCGTAAACTCGTTCCAGCTTTGAATAGAATTTAACAAGACGATGGTGAACGGTGGTTAAAAAGAGTTTCAACAAAATGTATTTAATGTTAGAAGATTCTCGAATTTCAAAATTTAAAGTCTCCAATTTAAAATCTCTAGTAATTTTTCCTACGTAGAAAATGTACAGCATGTTACTTATTTAAGGATAAATATTTGTAACTCAATGCTCTATGACTAGTCTACCCTGTAACGGACCTGGCGTGACGTTACAATTACATTAATATTCGTTACGCATCTCATATTACGTTCAAATAATCATGAAATGACTAGACATGATATTAATTTTCAAATAATTATAGTTAGAAACATCCCCATTATTAACGTATACTGGAACATTCCAACCATTCCTGGAAGTACTGAATGGCGCCATATTATACTTGGCTACTGCTCCTTTTTTCTGGCTGCTTTCCAGTAAGCCTATTTGGATGGTAGCGGTCTAGCCCGATAAAGATTTGTACGAATCTTTACCATTCACTCTAAAAGCGTTTTAGTAAACAACATTAATGATATACAACCAACATGACTGCTATTTTATTGTATATTATATCAAAATTTCAAATATCATAAATCGTTTTGATTAATTTACAAAACAAACTAATCACATATTAAATTAAAATATTATGACTTCTAATACTAAGAAATCAATAATTTTAATTTCTCAAACTCTCATTACCTTTAGAAATGCTTTACACGAAACCTACACGATTTTTCTCACGCAGAGGTAATGAAAGTATTTTTATTTCTAAATTGCCAATTATATTATATCTAATACGAATTATACATCTTGTACCAATTATACAGATCAGCACCATAAATAGTATGCACCATATTATTAATGTCAAATTAGATTAAAATAGGAAAGCTACTTAGAAATTCATTCTCAAACTTCAATGCTATTCACTCTTTTTTAATAAACAACGAACTGTGCAACGAAGTATTTCAATGTCGTGGTGGTATTTTCACTATAATTCTGGCACAATGGAAACGAACGCAGATTAACATAAAATGCACAGTGCAAAACTATTAAGAACTCGCCAGCTATAACAAATATTCACCGAGTGCGAATCACGTATTCAATTATTAGTGAACGTGATCGGAAAGATTTCTAATCGCTTAAAATAAATAAAAGAAAGAAAACACACTGCAGGTTTATATTGGAACTATACGATATACTGTCTCACTTGAACAAGCGTGTATTTCTTTATTATTAACACATAAAGCACACATAAAATTTTAATATACAAATGCAAAATGAGGTTAAGCCACTTACGCATCTGCCGTATTATCTGGTCGTGTCGTATATTTCATATTACTATATGTATATTCTAAGTGTAAACAATTGATACTTGGTTACTCGGGTGGTAGCAAGTGTGACTGCTGATAGACTTAGACTTTCTAGTAAAAATTCTATTAGTGGCTCTAAATCTGGATCTGTGCCCGGTGTATGGCAAAATTTGCTTACCTGCTCTATGGTAGCGCTAAAACATAACTGGTGAGACGTGGTAGTGTCCTCTGTCTCCTCTCTCGGGGATTATAGACGCATTTTTCTAAGTCTAGTAGATTTTTAAATTACACTAACTATGCAGGAGCGGTCTGGACAAAGAAACTATCGGGAAATAGAAAAGTAGATTCAAAGGTTTTCCGGGAATTGATTTCCTGACTGCAAGGTAGGTATATAGGTGCTCTTGACGGCAAGATTGGAAGACTGTAAGATGCAGGCTTTCCTTTACAAACGAGACTTCTAAAGACTGCTGTGCGAAGAAATTACAGATTGATAAAAATAATAAGGTTATTATAATGTAGATACTTAGTAGAAATTATCAAAATAGCTTTTTAGTCGAAATCCCTAATTACATTTAATTCTAAAATGAATTTTTATTTATTATAGTTAGGCACTTGTTATTATTATACTGATTAATTTTTATTTACTTATTTAACAATTTTGTACACAGACATAAAGATAAATTAGAAAATAAATAAAAATGAAATTATGAGAAAAGAAATTAAATGATTATACGCTGCCTATCGTGTTTCAATTAGCGTTGCTTCTCTCATTGTTCCTTCTTTCTTGCACAGTTACATCGTTGTATATCGTCCTACACGCTGAGGGACAAATATCTCCATTCTTCCAGACCACACGTCTTCTGCATTATTCTCCTAATGCACGCCAATTTACAAAACTTCTGACTATTTCATCAGCCAGTATCGAACCTATTGGTCAAAATGAATACATAAATGTATGATCTCTCATTACAATCGTTATTTTAAAAATAGCATGAACGCTTTTTTTTTCAAAACGATCTAGAAATATGGAAGAAAAGTTATATTATATGTAGCATCGTTCTATATTTCATTATTGATCACAAACCTATTCCTTCTAAGAACGGTTAGCTTGAAGCATATTTCACTGTATTTTTTCTAGTGCGAATTATAGGGGGTATGAATTATAAACTGTAGGGTTAAACTGTCTGTCCTGTTCAAGTCTTTATCTAACATAAAAAAAGCTCTAGAGCAAGGAAACGAAGATTTTCCACTGGCACTCATCCATTCACTCACTGATTCGCTCACCGAACTAGATGCGTTTGTGTTTATCTTGCTAGAAAGATTTTTCAATACACGTATATATGAAATGATATTGAACGAAAATGTAATCAGTAGTTGAACAAATAATTCTACAAGTAGTTCCAGAATCATCAGCAATCACCGTACATTTTCATTAGATCTCTACAATATTAGCAACATTAAAAATTAAAAATTATGCTAAATAAAAAACAAAATGCCGGCCATTTGCTTAAGTACAATTTCGAATATCTCACATCAATAAACAAATTCACTTCATTACCCCATTACTTCAACTATTATTTCTCATCTGAAATATTCGCCTGAAATAAATAACTGCCATTAAGAAAACGCATAGAGCCATTGGCGGAATTTCATCCGATAAGAACATAACTCTTTACTATTGTAATTTTATTATGGCTGCAATGAAAAACCGAGCCGCTATACAATAAAGCGGGTATACCCTAGCTGGAAAACAATTTAAACTGAATTATTCCTCTCCGTTGGCAATAAGTCCGAATTCTACATGGCGTATAATGGTATGACACGACAAACAGCTTTAAGTGTGTAAAATATGGAATGTGACGTCAGCCAAGCGGGGCTAGACCAAGTC
>DWEC01002044.1:0-12245 GCA_018245735.1 Microceris miodesmiata
AAAAATATCCGCTCCAGGATTTGAACCCAATGCCCTCGGATGGGAAGCTTATTCTCAACCATTAATCTATCATTACATAAATTATTACGCCATTAATCTACGAGTGTTAGTACTAGATACATATTATATTAAATTAAATTCAGACTTTTGAGAATTGGATTTTTGGCCTTTTGTCTATAAATTCAGCATGCAATACAGCATAAACAAAAGAGAAATGTATCAACGATTTGCAAGCTATGCACTAGTAAAACTTCTAATGTTGTCAAACTTATTGGCAATGGCGTACTATGAGATCAATTACGTTTAGGCATCGCCGTAGCCCACGCTCATAGCAAATATTATTTGAATAAATATATTAAATAAATTACGAATAATTAAACAGACGAGAGAACAAGCGAACGCATGAACGAATAAACGAAAGAAAACAAGAAATTGAACATACATACAACACCAATTCCTGTACACAACAATTAGTGTTATTACTAAACGTAGCTCTAATAAGTAATGAATGTTTCCTGTGTGGAGGGTATATAATGAAAATAGCGAATAACGATAAATCGTGAAATAATAACTGTTTACAATTCCGCGTGGTTTGCATGCAAGGTGCGATATGGATGGAGCTACTAGACATTGGATGTGGTAAATAAAGCATTACTCATCTACGTATTCGCTTTGATTTTCTTTTATCTAAAATATATTATGGTTACCCTCGTATTACACTGTATTGTCGAGAAATTGAATTATTGTTACTATGGACAGTGAGCACGGTGAATATTAAACAACGTAGACGCTTAAAGATAAAAGTAAACTGAAATTACGAGTAAATTGGAAGTAAGTAAAAAGTTCTTAATTTAGACGCGGCCGCGTTGTCGATTACCGCACCCCCGTGTCGAACACTTAAAATCCCAATCACTTAGCCGTCATAATTTCAAGTAAATCATAATTTTAATTGCCTTATTATATTCGTTAACGAATTGCTATTCAGTTAACAATGTCGTATAATAATATTTCTTCTGATTCACTTACTTTTTGACTCTGCTGCCCACACCTGCTCCAAACTGCACCATTATAATACCCGCCGACGACCTACCACTAGCACAACAATTTTCCATTACGCTACACACGCACACTATGGAACATTAAACGGGTCTTCCCACACTAACCATCCGCAACAATTTATCATACTTTTGTACGCGGTTAGACGAAGCAGGAGCTAGTAGCCGTACAGTGTGTATATACCACGAGTGACTGTACCCCCGATCTTGGAAGCACAATTCTTTTTCTAGTGTACATAGCCTATAAATACGCGGCGCTTCCACGGAGTCATACAGTCTTTTTTGTATAACCCTCCCGTGTAGGTCTGGAAATTCCGAAATTAAAATGTTTACAAAAGTAGTGTTAACATTCCTTTTAGCTGTGGCTGTGAAAGCTAAGGATGACATAGGCGTGAGATATATAACGAGGATATACGAGGACTGTCAAAGAACCGATGACGTTATTCCATGTTTGAAGAAAAAAGCGATTCTCTTCTTCGATAGAGCCTCCAGGATGGAAGCTATACCTTTATTAGAAGGTTTGGATATCGTGAAAACGTCTCAGGAAGAGTTCCCGCCATTAAATGAGAATGAGATAGATGCAAATCTACCCAGGAGTATAGAGAATAAGGATGGTGCTTTGACTCAGATGCTGTGGGATAGAGTTGCATCCTTTGCCAACTCCAGAACTATTCAGCTGTCTCTGCCGAAGATGACTGGTCAAGAACTGAATAAAGGTGTGGAAGAAGGTACGTCAAACGGTCGCCCGAGATACAGAGTAATTTTGTTGAAAGCTCGTAAGCGTTTCAAGGCAGAGGTATTCAGGTCACTGGTGCAAAGTTCTCTGTGCGAGCCCTAACGCTTGTATTTGAAACTATTTGCGTAGAACATTACTTTTATACATGATTAAAAAGTAACTTACACTTAATCCGTTAAAGTTTGTATATTAATTTTAATACAGTCATCTAAGCACCAAAATATTAATGATTTCATGAATCACCAAATAATAATTAATGCATAATCTAAAATTATTATTTTTACCATAACGTTAACTTATTAATCCAGTCACAGACTAAATTCAAATTTATATTCCGCGAGCCATTTCAAATAACACCTTGGTTTTAACACCATTTTGGTTATACAATAACATGACAATAATACTTGGCGTAAATGTGTGATTTTACTAATTAAATTGAGATTTTGTACACACTGCAAATAAGAAAACAAAAATTACACGAATGAAGCTACGAGTATGTACAAAGTGGCTGCTCCTCATTAAAAAGGGATTTTCTAGAACTTTTACTCTTATAGATCAATCAAAGATACATTAAGCCAAGTTGTTACTTGATAAAGTTTATATAAGAGTTTATTAATGGTTCTATTTATGGATAGTAAAGCATCGCTTGTATCGTTACACGGTTTGCACAGTGTTGGTGCGAAAGAGAGCTTCGAGCAAATTACTGGATTTATCCAAAACACCTAGATGTTCATTAGCATCCAGTGTTGTCATTTCTACCCAAATAGGTTTTCTTGGAAACCAGTCTTATTGAAATATACCTATAACGGTTTTTTCTATGAAAATATACTATTTTTGTTACACTCCTGAAATGTATTAATGCCAATTTATAAAATTAGGCCCACTAACATTTGAAATCCAAACCCAAAAAACACAAATTCATACGAGTCATATACATACATACTCGTTTATCGTTAAAACTGTTTTACCTCTTATACCATTGAAACAATTTTTTATTATAGTACAGACTAAATTCGGATAGTACAAATAAACACTAAAAATTACTTAGATACAAGTTAGAATTACTAATGAAAAATACCACATAACTGAATGAGGTTACATATCTTTAGCTTTCAGTAGCACGTATGATAGAACTGAAAACATATAGTAACAGACAAAACTAAAATTCAAATTGAACAGTTTCAGAAATTTAAAGTTTGATCATCGGTTTTGGATGCAAGCATTACTTCCAATCTCATTCGTTGGTTTAGGTGTCCACACGACAGAAAGTTTGGCTCACCCGGCTTTCTTGGCTTCCTGCTATAGTACGCTTACCCTCATCACAGACCTTTTAAATACAAACTTAGCTGATGTTAGGGTTACATAGATTACGGAAGAGCTGGCGGCCTGAGCTGGCGGCCGGGCATCTTTCCAAATGAGGACATCACCACAATAGCGAGCAATAAACAGTCCGCTTGGGATTTGCCAGCGATAAAAGCTGGTTTTGCTTGTGTTTTGGAGCTGTGTACTGACAACATTGATAAGGCCCGTTTACTTGCAGTTGCCCAGAGCGAATCGTTTTATTCGTTAAACGCGCTCCCATCAATAACATTGTGTAACAGTAAGTGTGCGACTCGGTGTCAAGATATGCGAGCCTCAACTATGTCCTTGTGGGCGGAAGGTTGATATTATGTTTGATCGACATGGATTGTCCTGTACCACGAGCGCTGGCAGGTTATATCGCCCTAAATGATTTAGTACGTCGGATTCTTGCTACCGTTTCTGTGCCAATTACATTAGAATCCACTGATCTTTTGAGAAACAATGGTAAGAGACCCTATGGGATGACTTTAATACCGTGGAGTCTGGGGCGTCACCTAGTATGGGACGTGACATGTGTCGATACTTTGGCGCCGTCGCACGTCAGCAGTACTGCTACGTACTCGTATGCTGGAGCCGCTGCCAAAGACGCCCAGTCGCAAGCGTCATAAGTATAATGATTTGATGGAGACTTAAATATTTACAACGCTGGCAATGGACACTATGGTACTGTAACCTTGTGACACGAGAAAGTGTATGTCAGAAATGTCGCCCAAGCTTGTTCAATTGCCAGGGACCAAGGGCTGGCAATTACTTCGCACATAGGCTTAGCCTTATAATTCAGCAAGGCAATGCTGCCAGTGTTTTGGGAACCATGCGTCACGAGAACATTTTAGAAGCTTTTTTATAAATATCGTTTTTTTAACATTATTATTATTATTATTTTCAAAATGTCTCATATTTAACTTGTTCCTAATAAATTTACTAGCAATTCAAGGATGAAGGGAATGATACTTTGACGTTTAACAAGCAAGGAAGCTTTCAACTACTGTTGTGCGTATCAGTAGAGGGCGCGAAAATAAAAGTTAACTGCTTATACTTGTAATATATACTTTTATGTCAGAAAACCTGTTATTATATATAATACTGACATAAAAATATGAATGGAGGCCACTTGTTGTAAATAAGTACATAGATATCTATAATATATCTAATATAAATTATCTTTTTACAACTTTTTCTACGTTCGGAGACTAAAATGGTGTTATGTCTACTATCTCTTAATATTGGTATTAAAATATGATGCAATAAGGGCAATGCGCATAATATGACAAAATAGAAAGCTTTAAGTAAGGTAATATAGGTACTGAAGAAGGATATCATACAACCGTAAAAGGACATGTTTCAGTAGTGTACGGCAAAGCATTTCAAAGCACGGCCAATATTAAAACGAATTCAAATAATTAATTATAAAATTATGTTGTCTAGAGTAAAAGAAAGTAAGTATCGATTTAAATCCAAAAGACGACCGCTCCCCGTAGCGCTGACGTGCAACAAGTTCTTCGTGCCACGAACGTATCTCTTTGCCATTGTCGTGTTCCGTTTCATGTAATTGCCCCTGCTAACCAGAATACATACAGAACTGAAGCGAAGTATGTATTTAATACTGAGAAATTATACTATATACAGTATATTATTAGTCCTATTGTTTCGCAAACCTCACTTCGTAATTCATATTAAATGTAGTTAAAAAGAAAAATTTGTTTTTATTTTTGAAGAAATTATCTTTACAAACATTCGCCCTTGTCCATGTGTGATTTTTTCAAGTAAATTGTATTTTTTTTGCCTTTACCGACGATAACAGGATATACGAAATTGTATATACATAATTTATAGCAAAGGCATGATTAGAAGTATTTTTATAGGTAATGGCTTAAAATTTCCAGCTAAGGGAAGTAAGTGCTATGAATTTAACATTTCAATACGAATATTAAATGTTTAAATGATACATAATAGTATTCGATGATACATATCCGCATAAAGTGAGTTGTATTATAAAGTGGAGACTGAGTGCAGATGTGCAGCATGTGCATACTGTTTCATGTTCAAGCTCGAAGAACGTGTAACGTGCCAGAGCTCCTCAGATATACAAAAATATAAAAAATCGAATCTAAGTTTCTAATATCAATTTAGCAGAACCAACCCAACTAACCTCCACGGCTAGACGTTAACATAGGTCTGTTTTAATGCGACTACATACAGTGTCACATATTTCCACAGAACTTTGCTATGTTTCCAGTGATTATCGTTTATCATGCCGAACAATCCGATTCCGATAATGATTAAATTTTCATAATACTAATATTGATCACTATAATATTTCCAGGACGGGGTAAGATGAAAAAAATGATGGGCATGATGATGATGGGAGCAGCGATGAAGATGGCAGCAATGATACCAGTGGCGATAGCGGGTCTATTCGTGCTGGCTGGGAAAGCTTTGATAGTTTCGAAGGTACAGAATAATTTTTTTTTTTTTTTTTTTTTTTCTTTTTTTGTTTCATAAATGGAATGTAACACTATTTGAACACGAAATATTAACACCTGTTAAAGACCTGCAGTGTTCATTCTAAAAACAGTGAACACAGCAAGCGAATGAAAAACATGTCAAGTTAACAATAACAAACTTACAAACTGATTACAAATTTTTACGAAGGAGTACTTTGACCGTGGCCAAGGTGCCTGTGAATATATCAAAATTTCGGCTTATGGCATTATATGATGACATCATTCTATTCAAAACTGAGTGTTTTTTTATATTTGTTCGACATAATGGGACATTAAAAGTATTTATGTTATTAGTACGGCTACCAGAACGTGGGATGCTAAAATTTAATTTGCTTAAAAAGTCAGGACAATATACGAAACCATGTACCATCTTGAAAAGAAACAAAATATCTGCTATTTTACGTCGGGTGTTTAAAGGCTGCAGATTATAATAGCTGAGTCTACTTTCATAAGATTGCAGTTCTTTGCATTTATTGTTTGTGTAGGTTAACTGATATAGAAATCTTTTTTGAACTCGTTCGATTCTTTTGCCATGCACGGCATATCCTGGTGACCAAATAGGGCTATTGTATTCGAGAGTGCTCCTCACAATACAGTTATATATTGGTATGAGTACTTTCGGATCTTTGAAGATCTTTGTTTGCCTGCATATAAACCCAGACAGTTTCGACGCTTTTTTAACTATGCTATCTATATGACCTCTAAAGCTTAAAAAACTATCCAGGACGACTCCTAAATCTCGGATCTCATTGACTTCTTTAAGATTTATACCCTGCAAGGCATACGCTACTGGAGCTGGTTCTCTTTTTCTGTTAAACTTTATGTGGTAGCACTTGTCTATATTTAACATCATTTTATTTTTTACACTCCATAGTTGCACTTTATCTATCTCATTCTGTAACTTTATAACATCGTTCTGGGTCTTGATACGTTGATACAATTTTAAATCATCTGCATACATTTTAAAAGGACAGTTCAATTCTTTAGCTAGGTCATTTATGAATATTATAAAAAATAACGGACCCATGTGTGAGCCCTGTGGTACACCAGTTGGTATAACTTTCGCACTTGAGGTATAGCCGCGTATCATAACTAACTGTGACCTGTTTTCTAAATATGATTCACACCACCGCAATAAAGAGCCATGAATTCCAAGGGCTGAAAGTTTGTTTAATAACATAGAATGGTCTATTAAGTCAAAAGCCTTACTAAAATCCGTATATACAGCATGTACCTCATCCCCGTCATCTAAAGCTTCTGCAATGTCATTAATGAAACCTACTAAATTTGAAACGGTTGATTTTTTTGGCATAAATCCGTGTTGCTCTGAATGAATAGTTTCCTTAACATGCCAGAAGATTTTCCGCTGTACCAAACCTTCAAAAACTTTCCCAAGTGCCGGGAGAATTGACACCGGCCTGTAATTGCGTACGTCTGTAAAATCGCCTTTCTTGTGAATTGGTGTCAATCGAGCTTGCTTCCACATGGCTGGAAACTTACCATCTTTTAAAGATTTATTATATAAAATCGTCAACGGTTTCGCCATGGTATCAGCACATTTCTTTAAAAATTTATTAGGTATACCATCCAAACCGGGTCCCTTATTTGGATCTATCATTTTTAGAGCATTACATGTTTCAAATTCTGTTAACGCAATACTACTTAAAGTTTGTAAGCACTCATATACGAGTAACTCAGGTTCACTACGAGAATTTCCGACTGAAGAAACATTGTGCGCCATGTATACTGATTGAAAATATTCAGAGAATAAATCTACGATCTCTTGACCACCTACAGCAACTCTATGATCTATGACCATTTCATTAGGTATAGCATGACTACTTCGTTTCTGACTATTAACAAAAGACCAAATACGCTTGGGTTGGTCTATGATTGACTTAGCGGCATTGTTCTTAAATGTTTTATAGCAATCTTTTAACATCCTCTCGTACCTATTCCTTAGAATATCAAAGGTTTGTTTATCTCTAGGATTACCATATCTTTTGTATTTTTTATGAAATTTTAATTTCTCTTGAGAACACTTTATTAGAGGCATGCTGAACCAACTGGGATATTTTTCACTGTGAGGTTTGTAGTATGGAGTATACGTTTCGATAATAGGTTTTATAACAGAGTAAAACTTCGCTGTCATTTCTTCAATTTCGTAAATATCTGTCCATACATGACACCATTCTATGCTTGATAATTCATGATTAATTTTTTGATAATCAGATTTATCAAAATTCAGTATTGGGGTTCTTTTAGTTTTTAGTAAGCGTTCTTTTTGGCGTATGTTAACATTAATTTCAAGAGCCGGGTGGTGAGCATCTAAACTTGTCAACGCGGACAAACATTTAACAACTGTTAGTCTGGTCGGTGAGTTTGTGAAAATGAGGTCAAGCATTCGATTATTTTCGTTTAAAACATGATTACATTGGTATAAATTATTAAATAACATTTCATCAATAAACATATTTTCATTTGTGTTGTTACTTGTCTGTGGAGTGCAAAGAGATTGGTTTTCATCAAATTTCCAACATATATTAGTCAAATTAAAATCTCCTATCAGAACGGCAGATGATTTGTTCGATATCTTGCTAAGAATGTTAGTCACGTTTGTGACAAATGTTTTTAAGTAATCTTGATTTATTGGTGGTGGTGGTGTACACTACACAAACGTTTAAGCAAAAACTATTATTAGCGCCACTGCCCAAGTTTAAAGTAAGCCATAGATCCTCGCACTCTGATTCCCATGTTACCTTTCTTGTCCCTACTATGTTCTTTTTTATAGCAATGCAAACACCTCCTCCATCTTTTTTATATAAGCAAGATGATGTTGAACTACGATCTCGCCGGAAAACGTTATACCTCTCGTCGAATACTTCATGGTCGAAAATGCTATCATTAAACCACGTCTCGACCAATATTAATATGTACATCATGTTGTTCATGTTTTAGTATATTTACATAAAATTCTTCACTCTTCGGTCGTAAGCCTCTCACGTTCTGGTAGTAAATAGATAGAATATTGCTCGCAAGAATTACTTTTACATCTTACAATACTAATATTAAAGTCTTTTTATTGCATCTTCATTACTAATCAAAACGGATCTGGAGGTGATATTCTTTCGGACAAATATTTTGCCATTTGGAGTCCAGACAAACTGATTTTGCTTCTCTTTTGCTGCAGTTCGTGCCGCGGCGTGAAGCTTTTTGTTGGCAGGCGATAAATGTTCCATAACGTAGACGGACTGCTTTGTACCTGCGAGACCAAGATGTCCCGCGTTTAATTTGTCATTCTCAAGAGACCGGTTAAATTGTTTAATAGTAGCTAATATTTCGTCTCTGATACGAGGACTCACGAGTTTGGCAACGACGGCACGGGGTCTATTCGTGTCCTGGTTTAACTTAGGCAATCTGTGGAAGTTTATGATATCAGTATCATCCAATGGTCTTGATATAACATTACCCAAGTTTTTGATGATTGTAAGCAGATTCTCCTTCTTATTCGCCGGGACACACTGTATTTCTATGTTACACAATCGAGATTGTTGCTCCATGATGTTTATTTGGGTACTTATAGCATTCAGCTGTGACTGAAGGTGCTCTATATCTATTGTAAGACTGTCTATCAGCTTGGATTTTTCACTGATTATCTTATTAAGTTCTTCATACTGAGTACAAAGAGAATTCACGCCTGATTTTAGTTCTTCGATAATTCTATGGATGGTTTTATTGTTGATTTTATTCTGTTGTTGCTTTACGTGAGTCCAATATTGTCTTTGTTGCTTCTTGAAGGTTTTTTATCAAAATAGGATTTGAGATCTTCCATTCCCGAGTTACTGTTTGTGGATGTAGGGGAAACGATTTTTTTCCCACGTTTTTCGGCGTCTTTGCAGTCATTTCCAGTTCTGTTTCTTGTTTGCTTTGACTCTTTTAAAAAGTTTTCATCAGTTATTCCTAGGCATTGATAGTGATAGCCGTTTGAACACAAAGAACAAACTTTGGTGTCAATACTTCCTTTTAAAACCTTGTTGCAGGCCTTGCATATAGTGTTGGAATTTGATAATGACATAATTAGAATGCTCTTTGGTGTACTCTATAAGATTTGCAATCTTGCGCGTTGCAATTTTATTTCAGCAGGAAATTGTTTTTAAATTTGTCCCTTCTATGTTTAGCGATCGTGCGTAATGCTATTAATTTTCTGCAGGCGTTAATATTCGGAACAACTTGTCATGTCATGTAAATGTGAATATTTGTGGGGGTATGACTTTATAATTCAGCCAAATGATGCCTGATTTTAGGACGATTTCGCTTTTAAAAACACCAGTAGTGACACTAAAAATACTTTCACTTCGTAGATAAAATATATCATTTTTTTTTCTCTGGCTTTTTTCTCCCGGTCTACTAAAGCCTGAGGGGCGCACAAAGCCGAAGTAGAAGTATATATATATATATAACTAAACATGACCTTCGTTGAGTGTATGTATATACCATATGATGAATAAAATAATTTGAATTTGAATTGAACAACTAATCAGCACAATTTCATAATAGATTTGTTGCTGCTTATCACTTTTCGCAATTTGTTTTCACCAGCTAATAAGACTTATGTATTATTTTGACACTTGTCTTTTAAAATCATATATAATAAAAAAAACTTACAGTGAATGTGGTTCCTTTGACAATACCAACAGTGTACCATGCATCTTCATCGTTTTGAGGTTTGGATTCCTCTGTGTCGCCCTGGAATAACAAAAGTTACTGTTATTTGCCAATTACTTAAATTTTAATGTTGAATTATTTCTATATCCACAGAATAATGTTAGGCATCATAAAGTACAGTATTTTAATTAGATTAATGAATGATCTGTGTTTAATTGAAAAGCATAGAATTTAGTATTAGAGCGACTGTGCCACACAGGCACAATCTACAATAAGAATACACCAATCTGTTTAGGAAATTTAGATGTAATTTAAATAGTATTTGTATCTTACACTGAAGGCTTGACAATAACTAAGAGATTATCATACTAACATGACTAAATATGGTGATGAACATATTGATAAAGATTCATATATACATTGCGAAATGTTTAACTATATAAACAATACACCTACGCTACAGCAATTAGGGCCACTAAACAAGACAAACATGCACTTAGTATAGAATATAGATATTAATAAAATGCAGAGAGAACATTGAACAAATAATCACTTGTTGATATATCAGAAACACTTAGTATAGGTACCTGGTCATGTTGGTGGTGCAGCGCGGCGCTGGCCAGCGTGGCGAGCGCGTGCGCCGCGTCGGCGGGCGGCAGCGGCGCGTGCCCCGAGCTGCTCACGGCGCCCTCGCCCTCCCCCGCCGCCTCGCCCTCCGCGCCCGCCCTCTCCGCCTCGCCCTCCGGTTCCGCCTCGCCCTCCGCGCCCGCTTCGCCCGCTGCCACCGATGATGACACGCTGCCCCCGCCCTCCTCGCCTGATAACAACCACCCATACCATACAACACTCACAATCATTCACACCCATTCTCAGCCAGCCAGGCAGACCATTTAACTTTTGAACCAAAGGCCAGTTACATTATATACTATAACCAGGTGATAGCCGCCCGCTCGGCTGGACATAAAATAATTGAAATACACTTGGGTTCACACCTTGATAGCCGAATAGAAAATTGTTAGGCATAGTATAGTAGTATTTTGTTGTTCACAATCTATAAATTCAGATAATTAGTCAGTTAATCAGAATATCTGTCATTACACAGATTTCCGCATCACCTATGAGATTATTTTACACAGGGGGTCCCCAGTTTGTTTTTAATCTACCACTGACCCATTTTCTTGAGGTTGAGACACTAAAAATGACACATTTTCCTTATTTTGTTTCGCATGATCATCACCAATATGAACATTGTTACCACTTATTGATTCGACATTTTAACATAAATATCAAAATGATCACTATTATAGTTTCCCGTAAAACGTAATTCTTTTTCCCCGAACGGTTGCACCAATTGAAGCTATAAGGCAGCCACTTTGATACACTTCGAACTGATAAGGAACGAAATAAGGCTTTAAATAGCCATAATAAATATATGTGTGTATGTATATATTTAATACATACATACATATACATATATGTATTCTTTCTCTTGTACTATAAGTACAAGTGTACCACTGCTAGAAATTAAAGATATTCGTCGGGTTTTCGGTGTTGTAATATTCTTCATAGACTGTAAAATAGATATGAAAAAAATCATATGAGTAGGTGTTGTACGTTTTTGGAAAAAAAATTGTGAATTTGAATTTTTATTGCGAAATGTGGTTATAATTATTTTTTGTATAAGTTTAATCGCATCTGGTGAAAAAAAAACCTATGAATGAATAACTGGCCAACTAATTTAAAAAAATGCGTATTAAATACTGATTTTAAAATGGTATATCCTATTATATCTGGTGTAAATATGAGGTAGTGCTATTAATGTCTAAAAGGAGCAAATTCGTCTAAAATCGAAACTTTAAAAATTCGTTCATTTTTTGTTACATAATAAAAACAATTTTGTACATTTAAAGTAAATGGTCAAAC
>DWEC01002045.1:0-12242 GCA_018245735.1 Microceris miodesmiata
CTCCCGATCGGAAGTCGCACTTGCAACCAACACGACCAACGAGGCAGTCATGTTAAAAAAAAATATAAAAACTCTTGATATGCAAGTAAAGAAATTGCTTCGATCGTTTTTTAATATACACATATTTCGTTTCCATATTTGCTTTTCGAGAACAAAATGTTAGGTATTTTATAGGTATTTTTTACAATAAACATTACAAGTTCTAACCCATTAGTGTAATCCGTACCTACACTTTTAAACAGAAGTCGTAAAACCGTCAATTCTCTGATTACGCCTAGTTTTATGGCTGTTTTTTTAAACGTGAAAAAGACCTTAAATATCCTCTGCATTGATCCCTATTATTTAAAAAAAAATATTCGTACCTCATCTTTTGTAAATACAAAGGTTTATAAAACTAAATGTAAATGTAATAATAATAAATGTCTTCATTATTTAGATTGTATTAGGATATTATTTTTAAATTTTATTGGCATATTATTTTAAAGCATTATGATAATCACTCTCTACTATTTTTCATAAATTCGGCCAAGGATAAGAATGACGCTTACGACTGAAAACGCGGCCTAAGTCAGCCAGCAATTTAGATTCATGCGAACGTTAAAATTGTTTGCCTTGTTAAGTAATTGATGTTTTTGAGAGCATAAAGATTTCCCTAGGCGCAATTTTTCTTTGTTCCGTGGAATCTTTGGAAACGTTTAACCATTCGATTTTACGAGACCGTATTTTGATGTACGATTATTTTCATTTACTATTTAGAAACGCTTTCTAGCAATAATACCCAAATGACGAATATCAAATGCTTATTGTATTGTAAATGATGACGTAACTTTATTAAAATCTACCGTAAGTGTGACATAAATATTTATTTTCCACAGATTCTTATTAATTGATTGATAAGTCGCTGCAATAATATCCATATAAACGAAGACATCAAGACATAATTCTAACATAGATATTTGGACTTTACCCCCTAACGCAATAACGTGAATAATGTAGAAAAACATAACACCCATTTAGGGAAGAGACATAGCAATTTGCACCAGCCTACTCCCGTCCAATGCTGGACATAGGTCTCTCTAATAGCACGCCACTATTTGGCACTATAAACGTGGCAATTTAAGACAATAAATAAAACAGAGTGTGTGTACTCATGTACACACGTAAGAAGTTATATTTCTTTGGCGTAACAATCCAAAAATAACAAATAACACAACGCATACACATACATATACATGTATAGCGTGCAAAAATAATTAAAAATCATACAATATAATTTAAAAAGTCTATAGACACAATTTTTTCACTAATATTTACGAATAGTATATATGTTAATCAAAATATTGAATTTAAATCACTACTGAATATAATTTATCAGCACATAAATAAATCGCACTAATATGAAACTAAAACATGTGTGTGAATGTAGGCACTAAAAACATGTGGGTAAATACTATGAATATGAAAACAGTGAACAGAGGCGACGATGGTGTCAAGTTGCGCGACTAATAGAGGTTCTATTTCTATTTTCTTGGTACTTTTTGTTTCGAGACTTCAACCGCTGCAACTTCGTACTGTAACTCAACCGCTGCAACTTCATACTGTAACTTTTGTGTGACGAATCTTAAAATTTTACTCTCATCATTTTTTCATAACGCGCCTAAAGAAGTATAACTTCAAAAAAATTCTCGTGGTAACGTAAAGCACGAACTTAATTAAACGATCCGTTGCTTTTGGTTACAGGTTGGGAAACCGCGCATTCTAAGGAAGGCTTCTTGATTACCATGGTATCCCCCCCTCCCGCTAGCGCTGTTGCCCCGTCGAGCTTCCCTAAAGCAGTACTTTCCAAATCATTTCCGTATTACAAGCGGCTTCTGATAATGAGCTAGCTATGATTTTCCCCGTGTCCCATAATCATGATTGCTTACGTCTCCGAAAAATTATGAAAAATCTTTTCCTGTCCAATTACAGTCAAAGCATCTGTTTAGGTAGAAATACACAATATTTACTGAGCGTCGTAATTACATAAGTTACATATAGTAATAACGTGCAACGGAACGGTAAAGGCAATAAAACTGGCTTTCAATGATTTGTTCAGACATACACATTTGGATAAAGCAGTTTTGTTGCAGTTAAAGCTGCTGTTTCTTTTAAGCACGAAGAGCAAATACAATTATGAGTCCTCCCGTCAAATACACAAAGTAAACAAAATTAAGGCACAAGATATTATCGTCTGCAATTCCCTAAAGATTCGATTTGTAACTGATAAAAGTATTCCATTTCTAATGAGCTTTAAATTACCACGAGAACATTATTTTACACTTTTATCTTGTTAAACTTTTGCTATTATGAATACGTAATGATAACCGTGGAATATGAGAAGATTGAAAACGTATATAAAGTTATTGCTTCTTACTATCGGTTATGTGTCGAAAGACAACAAAGTTAAGTGATAAAATTTCTGTCGTTAATTTATTCGACCGGAATCTTTGTTGAATATGCTAAAGAACATGAATAGTACATATTAACATCAACTAACATACGGTTACCACATTATGATCTTTCTTTGTGTAGTGTGCTTTATGTAGTGCATTTTGTGAAGTGTGATGAGATCCAGGTCGTGCCACAAATAGATGGACTTCTGGTCAACAATTTGAATATTTTCAATACTAATACCGAATGTAATAAATATGAAGGATCTATTTTGTGTGACATTGCAATTCATTCATTTTTAATTGTTTCGTTGTAAAATAGAAATGGCGATTTTCAAAACTTTAAGCCGACGTCGACCCAGATACGAACTTTGAACTTATATCGACGATATTTCATTCCTATCTGCGTTGCTTCGGCTTAGCACGTACTCGTATAAGCTATAGCCATAAATATATAGTATTGGGGCCTTATAGTCGTAGATTAACGTTGTAGTTACGCTTTTTTATGTTTCCATTGTTAGACCCAAATGTCAGGCACCACAAAACTAACGCCCGGTACGAAACGACGATGGAGTTCTGTCTGCAGGTTTCCTTCATAGTTCGTTGATCATTGTTCCATTATTAAAATAAAATTACGCATTTCCCTTTTAGGATCGATTTATATTTTCATTATTATATTTTCGTGGTGAACTTTTTAATTTTCTTTTAAGGTTGTTACGGATATAAAAATTGTATTAAACATTCAAACCACTCATCCAGAAGTGGTAATGTGTTTATTACACTGATTTTTAAATGAGTTAGCAACTTACTTAAGATTGAATAGAACCTGTTTATCAAATATGGAAAACTACTTGATTACTTCTAAGCCATCAAAGCAAAACTTCGAGTTTATATTATTAGTAAATTATTGAATAAACTTCGTTATCTTAAACATTAGGTATACCATTACTTCCGAACTTGAAGTAATCATCAAATGTTCTTTCTACGATAATTATTAATTCCATTCCTATATGCCTACACAAAAAAACAAGAAATTTCATATGAAATTGCCTAAGGCTTTTTGGTTCGGCTAAGAGGCCAATAAAGTTACTGTTTAAATCAGAATCACAGAATTAAATAAAGAGACTAATTGAATTTCCAATTGTTGAGTTTGATACAAACCTAAGAAAACAATATTATAAGAATTCTTCCACCTAACTTATTAGACGAAGTTCTTAACTTATAGAAAAAATTTCATTTACCAACAATTTTAACATTATATTAAATACAAGCTGTGACCGCTGCTTCGCTTACTTGGTTTTCTGCATTTAATGTGTTTTAATTATTTTATGTGGAAACTTAGAGCATTTTATAAAATAAATTAGCCTATATTACTCCCTGGTTATATTGGCTATCTGTCAGTGGAAGTCCTGTCGAAAATGATCCTGGCGTTTCAGAGATTTCCTGGAATAAGTAATAAGACAGAGAGACGGACATACAGACGGTCATACAAACAGACGGATGTTCAGTCAGACACATTGTAATACAGAAAAACGAAAATTTAAAAAATTTTGTTTTTGCTATGTACATCGTATTTTCTTTCACATGCACTTATTAATAAGCTATTATTTTGACATCGTAAATAAACACTTACATTTTATTTATATGTATAGATTTAACAATCTGTCAGTGACAGCAGTAAAATATCAAATAACAAATTACCATAGGTAAAGTAACAAACATCAAAAATGTTTTAAGCATTTTGTGCTAATGATAAACATTTGGAAATGTGTGCTTTAACAAGCATTTTGTCATAACACGCATTAAATTGTAGCAGTTAGAGACACATCACTTGGATTATTCTTACAATGTATATATACCTAGTCTTTTACAATCCAAATAGATTCATTACGGCCTTCAAGCAAAACCTCTGTGTACATTACACACCGCTTAATCAATCGTTTCAAGGCAAATTACACACTCTATACCAAGGATGCGAAGAAAAAAACAGAATAAACATGTATTTAGTTTTAGTCGGGCGTCAAAAATCACTGAAATCGGCCTTCGTGTAGGAAGAGAGTGGTAATGTGAAGACATCAGGTCTTTAAAGATTATATTTAATACTCTGTGTCCTCTGGCTACACCGCAAGGGAGCTGAAGTGATGACATAATACAAAAATGTTATAAGCCTGGAAAGATCGTATAGAAACCAGAATGAACGTATCCAAATGTTAACTCGATAGAGAATTATAAAACATATTAATAAGTTGGAAAGAGATATGGTTTCGCAGAAACGGTTTGAAAACAATTTGCTGTTTAAAATTTAAATAACATTAATTACGTTTATACAGTTCCTGTTACGTTTCAACGTAATTTAAGCAAATTTTTTGCCTGCACTTTTTTCGAAACGAGTAAGAGATTAAGCAATTTAAAACACAAAATGTATACAGTATAATCATACTCCGAATGTTTTTATAGCCAAAAGAACTGGCCAAATATTTTCAAAATTTGAAATATAATCATTTTCACACACAGTTTTCGGCACCACACGACACGTTGCGGAACTATTTGGCTGAATGAAAAGTAATTTGAGTGATCTCGTGCACACTAAAAGTAGCTTTTTGGAAAGTATTTTGCAATACTGAAGTAAGTTACGTCTTTCTCCTACGATAAAAGTCTGTTTTAGTCATGCCTATACGACAAGCAAAACTTTGGGTTTCTCGCCACACGAATGCTATATTATCGAAGACTGCTGGCCCAATGTTTTAAAAACTCCCCCGAATTAGCAACAATACGAAGCATCAATTGTGTTTAGTAAAATATACGTATATTATATTACAAAAAAAAATATTTAATGTAACATTGCTATATCTTTATGGGATTGAGTAAATAAACTCTGAATATATTTCCATTAACAAGTATCGCCGCTTTTGAGCAATGTGCTTTTCAAACAGCAATTAATCATTCAATTAATTGAACGTCTTTCTGCAGACGCAGCCTTACTTAATTGTGGAGATAATGAAAAAGGAAGGATAGAATTGTCTCAGTATTTGAATGTTACATTTTGCGTTTTATGTTCGGCTTTTACAACTCTTATAGTAGGTTCTTACCACAGTTTCATTGTTTTATATTGGGTGAACAAAAATAAAACTCTTTATAGGTACTGTACTGGATACTTGATAGATACTTATTTTGACGCTACGCCCGTGAACAGTAGGTATACTTCATAGACAACTAACATATTTCATGAATTTCGTATTATACTCGCAACTCTTTTTATGACCCATCATTAGGCGTGGTTCTGACGGACGACGCCTGAAATGTAAAAGATTATTTACGAGTAGAGATTACACATTACCTTTCAATTTATTATAAGGAAAAACAAAGGAATGTGTAATTATACATATGTAAGTTACCCATGTCGACTTCTGCGACACCCCGCGCTATTGTCTTTTTTATTTTCCAACCGTCGAGGCCTCATGCTGTTCTCATAAATACGTCTGAATCAGAGCATGACAATAGTAAACAAGACATAATAATCTTCGTATTTTGAAAACATTGGTATAAGGTATTTATTTCTTACTATTAATTTCACCTACAGCGTCTCTTAGTATTGACATGTGTTTACTTCAGGTCTCTTACGGTTTAGGCAAAGATAAAGGAATGCCAAAGAACTTTACCCATACAGACGTGCCATATTATTAATAAAACCAATCACGATGCCCCGACCCATATAGGCCGGGACTCTGAAACAATATAATAAAAAAGTTTTATGAATAAAACACTTTCACTTGAAGACAGTGTCTAGAGAAGACGACAATACACAAAAGTAAAACTAAGTATGAGTACATGACACTAAGTTGTTCTATTCTAAGTCTATGTTGGTGTCTGATGTTCCATTTGTTTAACAATGTGTTTACCTTTATCAAGAAGTAAAGAATGAGACTCGATATGTAGCCACATATTCATCTACACTTAGCTTACACCATCAATGGCTGTCTTGTGGGAGTGTAAATCGAGTGTTACATAGAATTGAGGAATATTCAGGGAGTCGTTTGTTGTGTATTTTTTGGCATTTTTATTATTCTAATATGTCATAACAGAAATCTGAAAGAAAAAGTTATAATTTAATTAAATCCTTGTTTGACGAACTTGAGTTTTAACGTGAAAGTTAAGATCGAAAACGAAAAACGTAAGGTTCTAAGAAAATGGAAACTGACAAATATACATATTTTTAAAATGTTGAACCATAGCAGTAATATCAGTCAAAATTACGAGTAAATTACTGTAGAAGTACGATATAAAGCTCACAGGCACAGATCATGAAAGAAGTGATTTAAATGAAATCCTGATTTCTTTATCTTGAAGCACAAGTCTTTGTTCAATTTCTTTAATGCTAATCTTGTTGTTTGTAGGACACATTTATGGTTTCAAAGCAAATAACAAATCGTTCCACTGCAAAAACGCAACATTAGCAATCCCCATCAAATGGAAGTGTGAAGGATTTTTTTTTATGCTGTGAAGAAGTACGTATAGTTCTGGGTTGTTAAGTTGTTCGAGTCAATTTCAATGTTTATAAAAGAACTCATTATTATCATCATTATTTCTATTCTGTTCTCATCCATTGCTGGACATAGGCCTCTCTAATAGCATGCCACTAGGCCGATCTTCAGCTCTTAGCATACGACCGCTGCCAGTAACTTTGCGTATATCGTCACCCCACCTAGCTGAAGGGCGTCCTACGCTACGTTTGCAAGGAGTGCTACCCAAAAAAACACAGATTTGTTTATTTTGAATGTTGTTTGCTGTTATTACTGATGCAACAAGTAACTTCATAATGTAACACCGAGTTACGAGTAAATATCCCAGAAAACATGTTTGGTTTGAAAATAACTTCTCATATAATATTAAAGGGGTACGCGTAATGCGCAAAGCTTCACTAACAAAAGCCAGCGCTGTTTGCAAGACAAATACACAATCTCAAAATTTAGACAAACTTCCATATGCGCTCTGAGAGTTCCGCTTCCTGGTAACATTTAACTTTCTTTCGTAACTTTAACAAATGACATTTACGTTCGTTTAAACATTTCCTTCACTGAAATTTACTTCTGTAGCTTGACAATTAAGCCTAGGCATGAAAAATACGATAAAAATTAATGATACCATGTCCCATAAAATCACATAAATACAAGGGAACATTTTTTGAGATGTCTGAAGTTTTATTATCCTACTTGCTTGAAGTATTGTTAGTATGATGGCTTTTTGGAAACAGCATGATATTGTAAATAAAGTTTTGACACGCATGACCGGTAAATTAGTTATAAAGTTGATAATTATCGATTAATTTACTGTGTCAACTATGAATTTATTGCGTTGTTTTATTATAATCTTCAATTCTATTAGGGATTGTCTAATTTCTTATAATTTCATTTATTTTTAATAAACTTCATTCAATCTAAGCCCCATATTTTTGCATGCCTTCAGAATGGCGATTTGTGACCATTATAAAAGAATAAATGAACTATAACCACAATTTGTGTCAAAGAATCTGTGTATCCGTATATTCATTAACAATTTTATTATTGTACAATTGATGAAAAATCACATAAAAGGATTGAAGCAAACTCATTGAAATGACATTTTTTATTAAATATGATTATAGAACACAATAAATCACGCAAGGTATTGGGAACTGTGGAAGTGGCCACATCTAACAAACTGAATAGGTATAGTCGTATATAAAATAAGGGTTCTTATACCGCTGTGTGATGAATGATATTGAATAGACGGCACATGACAAATGTCTGTTGGCGAATAATGGAAGGCGTTTATTATGAGGCAGATATTATTTTTTGAGTTGTCACATTTTTTGGTCCTTTAGGATTTCACAACTGCACCGAATCCGATTGGCGAGATTTAGGGGCGGCGTAGTTATATCAACAATCACTTCTTTCCAGGCGTACGGAAAAATATGCTTATGAAAAACGTATTGATTTTCTTGAACTATAAAGCCTTTGCCTTAGGTATTCTTTGGAAAAAGTGGAATCCAATGTACCACTTACTGGCCTCATTCGGCTATGAAACTATATTCGGGAAGGTGTATATTTACATTTTAGTCACTACCTGGATCTACCAGGTGTCTCCCGCCCTATTTAAACAAAGATTATACTCTTTGTGGCGTCTGAGATAACTAAACAATATCCTCGACGATGATGCTTAATCATCATCATGATCGACCTGTATTTGTCTATGATCCTTTGGAGTTAAGGATCGCCGTAAACTGTGTGAGATACTTCTCGTAGCATAAGCTACGAGCTACCATAAGCTCGTACCATAAGCTAAGCTGTCCGATCGAGGCCTCGAACAGCCCAAGGATCAAATAAAATCATACATCTACTGGATGACTTTATTACAATTGATTTATAAATAACATTCATATCATAGCACTGTTAACATTCCTTAATAATTAATTTATCCCGTGTTCGAAAGATTGATAAAATATGATTATTACCAGTTAAAAGTCACGAACATTTTGTCGACAAAATGGGAGTACTTGTCAATTAAGGAATTTTTAGTGTCTTCAAATATTTCAATCTTCAAAATATCTTTTATCTACCAGTTAGCATCTTTCTATAAATTTTAATTGACATGCTGACTACTTTTTAATAAAATGGCATGGTTTGACATTTTTGTGCAAAATATATAATATATTTAAGTCTTACGATTTGAATACAAATTAATATTGAAAGTTTATTAGTTTCTACAAACTTCTTAGAAAGTTTTTATGTGTTCATTGACTTTGCTTTTAATGAAAAGGCATGTTCCGATATTCTTGTGCCAAATGCATATTTAACACTTAATATTAAAATTAGATTAATAACTTGTCGGCTCAAATATTACTGAGGTCAAATACATACACACAAATACAGTTTTAGACTTTTTTATTTCTCCGACAAAGATGGGATGGCCACTATTCTTTTTATCAACATTCACCACTATTCATTTTAGCCACTATTCTTTTGAGTCTGCTTTTAAAATTAACAGTGTCATGAGAAGCTACCAATGCTACGCGAGTCATCAGTGAATTTTGTTGAAATACAATTTTTTTTGAGTGAGCTCAAGAACTATGTCGAATAACTTTTTTGTGCGTTCGAACTCCGTATGTAACATACTCGTATTGACTTCTTTGCAAGACCCTCGAATGTGAGATCATTTAGATTACCCGTTTTGAACTCTGATAGTTATTAAGAAGGAATATTTACATACGAAATTAATGCCAAAAAGGCAACGAGTATGCCCTGGGCCTAATATTGAGTTTTTTTTGCTGTCAGACTTTTCAATTCAGTTTGTGAATAAAATTTTAGTAATTTTTTTTGTGTATTTTTACTTTGAGTGTTATAAATCGAAATCTTATCTCAAATCATTGTAACGAAATTATTACTAAAATCGTAATTTCTACAGACATCAAAGTGACAGCCGTTCCACTTTCACTTTATATTTCCATTTGCAATAAAACTTCTTTGAAAGTTGTCCATTCAACTGTCCGATAATAACTTCAACTAGAGATTGCAACACTTTTTCAATTTATATTTCTAAGGTCCAAAGGAACTTGTTTATAACTTTTATTCCATTGTGGCAGCCTTTTGTGGAACACATTATTAACAGACATATTTTGTAACAATAACAAACCACAGGACGATGAATACATTGAAAGTGAGAAAACTATTTTTCGTGATAAAATATATTTGAACGGTCTTTGAAAGCTTCATTTACTTTGCTTCACAATCGTCTAGAGATAAAAGGCTTTGAAGCCTCATTAACGAAAAAACAATTAGATGTCTTTGTTTATTTGCCTCCACGCGAAGATGTTCAGAAAATGAATCAGTAATATTGCAGAGATGTGCATAAAAAGCCTCGTTTTGTCTGACTTTCCTCTCAACTGGTGGATTACTAAATGTGTGCACTGAAGTTGATCGTTGGTGTACGGGTAATTCGATAGCTCGCCCGACGGAAACCTTTGAGTACCTTCTGAAGGCCTTCGATATAACGATAATAATGACAGAGGATAATTGTTTAACGTGCCGAGCATTGAAACCTTTGTTATTTGAATCCCTTTTAACAATCTAAGAGTCGATTGTACGTTGTAAAGCTTGACTCCGCAGATCGTTTACGATCTGAAACACTGTCAGGCAAACATATATGTTGTGTCTAGAAGTTGTTAGGCTAGTTGGTATATTTCAACCAGTCGTAGTTTTTCGGTAAGTGATTCCTTTTAACGTTAAATAATTTTATTTTTGAATTTTTTTTATATAAATAATGTGAAAAAATAATAATCGACGCATTTATCGCTCCACTGTTGGAATATGGGTCTTCTCTGATATTGAAAGGGCTAAGACCGTAGTAGTAGTAAGGCCGTAATGGTACGCTGGCCAAGTACCGGTTGGTAGACTTCACACACGTTATAATATTTTTTTTTATAAATTCTAAGGTGTGCATGTTTCCTCACGATGTTTTCCTTCACCGTTAGCAAGTGATATTTAAAGTTAAATGGCACTTTCGTTAAAAGGTGCGCGCCATGGATTCAGCACCCCCGGAGTGAGAGGCTGAATTCTTAACCATTAGGCTATTACCGCCTTGGTATTTGCCTGCCTTTAAATCTAAACCAGGTTCTAATTAGTCTAATTAACGCATTGGTGAATCTCATGCTACATAAACATACACGCTACATGATAAAATAGCTGCGCTCATTAATGTGCCTACTCATAATTACGTCAACAAATTTTTTGCCAGCACCGTCGTCGTATTTCCACAAAGAGGTTGGTTTGTGTAACTAACAAAACAATGTAATGTTCTACGCACTTTGTTTCTTTTATCGCTATTAATATCGCCATTTGTTGGAAATATATAATTGTGTATATATGTAGGTATTTATTTGACTGTCTCGTTCATCCAGTGCCTGCGAGGCGTGACTGCTGATCGGTTCTGGGTTCAGATCACGGGTTGGGTACTATACGATTTTCTTTACATGAACATCTACATATGTAGTAGAAATAGAAGGTAGTAGAAATTTTCTAGCCCTAACTCTGAGTCTCGGATCTGGTCACCGCGTATTCCATTGTGGGCCTTAAACATAACTGGTCAAAACGTTGAAGTGTAAAGTGGAGCCACTCGGAGGCTACTGGCCTAAAATTGCTTTTTGTATCATAATTAAAATATTAACTTAAAATCGGTTGTTGCAGGTATCAACAAATGGTTAGAGATGTTAAACCTGTCCCCGTCGAGTTTCAGCAACACTGATGGTGAGCAGCGAACGGTGAACCGGAAGAAGGTATACTCGCGAAGGCTGTGGTATGCTCCCCCAATAGACCCAATCGAGGTCATTAAGGAAGAAGGTGAATATAACCCGGGTAAGTGATATTTCAAGTTAATATCATACAACTTATAAATTTCGCAGTGCTAGTTATAATATATGATTTTTTTTCCATTGTCCAATTATATTTGGATCTGATAATAAAAGTCCATAGAGCTCATTGGAGCATGAACAACGTGAGTGTTCGTTAAATTCAACTCTGCTGTGCCATGTACTCATATGTAGTACAATGAATTTATCATAAAAGGTTACGAGTACCGAAAGGTATGTAAAGTAGTTTTCTCAAACTATTACAATGATGACAGAGACTGATATGAACACACACGATGACTGTCAGGTGTGCTTTTATTGGACTGTAGCCATACTGCAACATGGCTAACTTTATTGAAATGTGTTATTTAAAAGAGTGCTGGGAGTTTTTTTCTCCGGCTTTTTTCTCCCGGTCTACTATAGCCTGAGGGGCG
>DWEC01002046.1:0-12241 GCA_018245735.1 Microceris miodesmiata
ACTGAATTTCGTGAAAATCGTTGGAGCCGTTTCCGAGATTCCAATTATATATATATATATACATATATATATATACAAGCATTGCTCGATAAAGATATAAGATTAATTAATGTCACATTGTTATTCAGTAATATTACTAATTAATTAATGTATCGAAGCATTACATTAAATTCGACTTATTATATATTTCTGATAGCATTTTTGTAAACTATGTATGTATGCTATGATGGGGTCGAAATATAGTATTTACAGATAATCTATTCCATTCTCTTAACAAATAATACTCGAACCATAATACAACGTGGCTGCACTCACCAAAGCAGACTAGAACTTTAGACGATGAAAATTTAAATAAGGCTATGTTCCTCAGACAGAAGTGTGTTAACCTAAATTATATTCGTGTATTTTTGTGCAGAACGTTACCCGTTGTTTTAGGGTGGCATCGTTTACGAACAGCGCAGGAGGAACGAACATCGCTAAAAATAAGGAAATACTCCTTCATTGTAACCTACGACTTGCATGTGAAAGTTTTCTTTTAAAAAAGGCTGCCTCGAAACTGGAATATTCTCTAGGTACCGGTTGTAGCTACGTTTGTTCTTACAATGCGAACAATACATCTAGACTGGGACATTTAAGGAGGGAAAGTTGAAAAGTTTGTAGTTATGCAAGCGAGCTTTAAGCTTAACGTTTTCAGGATTTAGCTACTTTTCATAGCGATTTTCACTTAATGTTCCCGTACGTGAATTTACCGAATAAGTCATTTGATGAAATAACTTTCGAATGAAAAAAATATTACATTTAACATATTTTAAAGGTTTTATAAAAGATTACTTAGTCAATATAATTCTTTTTGTATATTTATTTTTTGTTGTAATCACATACTAAAATTAAACAGCCTACATTTGTACACCCGTTTTATATGTTAATAATAATATTTACCATTCAACATTAGACCAAAGATATAAAATATCGCACAGCTTTTAGCTTTGTGCTCTTAATATAACTTATATAAGCTTGTTCGTGGTATATTACCTCTGTTAATATATGTTGTATATAATTGTAAACACTTTCTCATCATCATCATCATCATCAACCCTTTAACGTTTCACTGCTTCTAAAAGTTAATGTTTCATGTAGTAACAAAATATTTAATTTCTCAAAATAACTTTCTACCTGATGTGGTCTACGGTAGCATGCTGCATGTAATTCTACTCCTATACAGCAGTATGTGTATTGTGATGTTACAACATAAAGAGTATAGTACTATCAAACGTAGGAAGACATGAGAATTTTTCAATTTTGTTCTGAGATTATAACAAGACATATGTAAATAGTATGATAAGTATTCTCATGCATTTATTTTGGGGTCAGTATACATGGGTTCGAAAAAATTATATTGATCAAGTATCAATATATATTGCCCGTGGATTTATAATTATTGTTATGCGTTTTCAACAGTATATTAACCACGAGGCGTGCGGGTACATTGTGAGAACAAATTAAATTTGATTGTTATTTTAATGTGGCCATGTTCGTCACCAGCAACGACATTGTTTTACACAAATACAATAATTTCCAACACATACACATGTACGATGAATACATCAACAGTATAACGAAGATAAAGTTATAATAACTACAATAATTTTACCAAGCAATTATTCTTTTCGTTTACTGACAGTTTATCTCAAAACTAAAGTTTGTACGTACCCGTATATAACTCGAACTATTATAAATTCACTTCACAGGAAACTGAACGATGTTACGATAATAGTACACCTATTTGAAAAACATAGTTCCGAAAGTTGGATGAAGCGTGCTGCTTTCACGGGCCGCCCCGGGCGAGGGGTTGTTTAGAGCGATATTGCATTTTTAACAATTCCTGTAAGCTTGGTCGCGATCATGTAATCTTAAACTTGCACTGATTATTTCCGTGATCTTTTGGACCACAGTTTAGGTAACTAGTATCGTTATCATTATTGAAGGGGTGCATCAGGTCCCTTTCTTCATTTGTAGACGAAATACGAAAAGTTTCAGGATATCCGGCACTTAGTGTTATCTGTACACCCTGTTGGGAATTTGGATTGAAGATCCTTTATTTTTATAATAAAAAAGGAAAACAAGTTAGAGCATTTACGTTAATAGAAATCCGAAATTAAAATATCATGTAAAATATTAATTTTTCTATTCAATTATATTAGCATATTAATAATAAACGTACATCATCAGTAATTCAAAACATAAAACAATACTATATTTTTATTTGTAACGAGTTTTATGTGTATAGATAAACTAGGTACACATTCATCTCTTTAATAGAAAAGGAGGACGAGAGGGAGAGAGACAGAAAATCAGTTGATATTAAAATCTGTGATCAAAGATGTCGCGACGAGCTTGAAAGAGGATTTGATATAAATATTACATCCGGGTCTTGAAATACTTTCATTTCTCTACGTAAGTATTTTTAAAATGAAAAGCTTTTATTGTTCTAAATAATTAATAGAACGGCACCGCTCCATCTTGGCCAGTACAAGATTTATTATACTTCGTTGTAAGAAAAACCAGAAAGATTTATGGATTAGTAATAGAATAATGGCAAGTATACATTTTGTATCGCACGATGGCGGTTGGCCGTTTGTTGTAAATTTATTGCCAATAACTAAAGCCGCCATCATCCTTACAAAATAGCTATGTTATATTGTGGATGTAACTATACTAGCTATTTATATTATTATATTACTAAGCTCATACAGTGTAGGCACAGAGCACCGTGCGGAATATCTCTATTTTTACAGACCTGCCATGCTTCTTCTATATTTGTTACACTCACCATTTACGTACGCCGGTTTCGGAAGTTTCTGACTTCTTCATCATCATCGTCAGCCTCTAGATGTTCACTGCTGGACATAGGCCTCTCCTAATCGTCGCCACTCTTTCCGATCCTGGACCTTCCGAATTTTATCATATACTGGTATATTTAATCACCATTGGTGAGTTTCTTATAGCATTGTGATAGTACCTACTTAAATATTCGAACAAACATAAACGGTCGAAGTTTTTACGAATTTTCGTATGATTTTATTTTTTCTTAAAAAATCCTTTTTTTCAATATCTAATAGAGGTCTTATAGACATCATTTCTACGGTAATCTATTTTTACAGCAGCACTTAATGGTGGTCTGTTTAAGTCGAGCATTTGATTTTGAATCAACTTCCTACGAAGGCCTATCACAGTCCCTTAGAGCCGTCTGAGTACCTGATAAATTAAAAATAATGATGCAGGGTAGGTGGCATCAGCCATACAATTCTTGTCAGACTCTTTGAAGATCTATAGCAAGGTATCTTCCGTAATCCGTAAGGCTAGAATACTGCTAAAATATATAAGAAACGTACATCATTATCGTCATCATTATCAGCCTACTCCCGTCCACAGCTGGACATAGGCCTCTCCAATGGCACGCCTCTGAGCTAGATCTTCAGCTCTTTGCATCCAACCACTGCCAGCCACTTTGCGTATATCGTCACTCTACCTAGCTGGCGGGCGCCCTACGCTACGTTTGCCAAGTCGCGAAAAATAAGAAAGAAAGAAACGAAGATACGCACACTTAAAGCGAACTATAATTCATTTTACCGATGAAAGGAGCGTGGAAAAGTGTAACAATACCTTAGTCAATACCGGAAATTGGAAAAGGTATGAATCCCGCAACATTGTGTCTACCGAGAGACCATATGCTCGTTGCTTTGTCGTGTTCCAACATACGGAGTACTATTCTATCTCATGTCTAAGCCGATCATCGGGACATCGACCGTGTACATTTTAAGGAATTACACGTTTTAACACAAGAGCACGGCAGTATTTCTAGAAAGAGCTGGGCTGAAGAGTATAAAATTCCTACTTTTCTCACGTCGTAATCACGTCATGGTTACATATTTCTACGTTGTCCTCCTTTATAACCATGTCCTGGCTTTTGACATAGGCTTAACGATTGATTTGTTACAAACATAAACGAAGTGCCTAATGTATTTAGTAGAACTTAAAGCTTGCCACTATTTCAAGTAAGGCATTACCGCACGTGGAGTTGATATATTTGGCTTTTTATTGCAATATGTCCGCTGCGAGTACGATTCTTTTAGAAAATAATAATACAATATATTTAAGTATTTTTACCGATGGACACAAATCGATTAAGTTATTTATAAAACACCGTTTAAAGAAACTGCACTTTTAAACCTCATAGTTACAATCATCCTCGTCATCATTAGGTTGTTTCATTCACTGCTCGGTATAGGCTTCTCCAATAACCTGCAACTGAACTGGTTTTTTAGCTCTTGGTATCCACCACCGTCACCAACTTTTTATGAAGTATTACCACGGCACTTGACTGGATAAACACTTAAACAATAATAAAAAATGTTTAAAGTAACTACGAAGTTGTCCTAGCTTCTTCAATAAAACTGTACTTTCAAACGGACTCGAATCAGTAGTCAAACCTGAGTGAATGAATGTATCAACGCCCCTTCAGCAATTTGATATGCACGAAAGTCAAGTGAAAACTTGACATCTTTATTTGTGTTTTAGAATTACAGGGCTGGCAGACTGACGGCGCCGCAATAATTAAACGCGCGTGTCCCGGAATAACAAATAGCTATGGTAATTTCATGCCCCGATCTTATGAGTGGGACATTAAAAGATCCTTCGGGAACACCGCCTTAATATAATTTAATTACCGAACGAATGCATAAATTGTTCTTGTCCGCTTTTTTCCTTTGGCACCTAATTAGTTTTCTTATTAATTAGTTTTTTGTTTATTTAGGCATGTCACCTAATTATACGAAACGTTATACGCCTTAGTTGATTTACTTCTCAATTCGTACTGCTGGGAATAATGGGGCAATATAATTAATTTGAAATAAAAGAAAAGTATTCTGTGTACATCATTACATATTTTAAAAAAAACTTAGGCTGAGTAGTGTGGAACACGCCTACGTTTCACCAGTTCCGTTTAAGTCCCACTATGGAATAGGTGGTGAGGTGAATAGGTATTGTCATATATCACACACATGCATATCTTTTAATCTCTTCTATGATGTCATTACGAGTATGTTTATTTTAATGAACAATAAATTATTTATAAGTACAATTTAGACCTGTTCATGACTATTGGTAAATTATACTTTGTTCTGAAGATTCAAGTAGTACATGTAAAGTTCCCACGGCTGACGTGAGCCAAAGTTAAATAAAGCCAGCTGTTCACAGTTCAAGAAGCGCATCCAGCGCCGTGAGGGTTATTTGATTATATTTCCTCAAAAGTCTGCCACACGATTGAAACGTTCACGTAAACTATTCAATTAAATACCGTAAATAAGATTTACATTTTACCTAAGCATTTTAATGTTATTGATTCTAATAATTAATTGATGACAGTTCAATATGATGCAATTTTATTCGAATTTGTTAAGAAAATACAAACAAATTGAGAACGATACAATATTTTCAAACGTGGCAACTGCAATTATTTTTCGGAAAAATGATGGACATTAAACAGTTTTTGATAAAATTGTTTAATTGATCGATTTTACAAACATAGCATCACGTTTTAATATAATAAACCAATGACATAGATATATAACTAATACCGTAACCTTTTTAATTCGTTTCAACCTCTAATATACAGTTTTTTAAATAATTCATACACAGCATCTTATCTATTTGATACGATTGCGGAAAAAAGAGGCAAACAAAAAACGAAATGAAAAAATAAAACCAAGTCAGTAATAAACGAGTGTCTGAGCCTATTTCAAATGTAAATCTGTGTCGCTGTAACGGGTCGGCTCTCCTGAAAATAAGACAGAGGTCGGGAGATTGTCGCTTCTCGCGATCGTCGAGTGGCGCTTTTGGAAACGCACCCGACCCTCGCCAGGATTTGCGACGAGTTTATGTGCGCAAGGAGCGAAAGTTAAACAATACGAGTTGATGTGCCGGGGAGCCGTCGCACTCGTTCCGCTCATTCGTATAAATCGTTCAATATCGCTGAGCCGATGTGAGGCGCTATTTGTTCTATAAGGGTTCCACTATGTCGACCGTTCGCTCGAGCAGCGTGCCATAACCGATTCATATGAAATTTGCTGCTCCACATTTGGTTTTTACTGATATTTCTTTATTTTGCAATTTAGGCTTGTAATTTTTATATACATTTCATGGTATAATGTAACTGATGTACCATACTCGTATAAGTACTAAACTCTGCTTCCTAGTCCGTCAGTATTTAATTTTATTGATTGTTTTTTTGTTACATTGATGAATGAAGTAAGTAGAAATTTTAAGTCTCGTAAAAACGGATAATTTGTAGTATTTTTGCACACCTTATCAGAAATTGACCTCAATTTATAATAAGATCTTTGTAGCCTATATTAAGCAAATAAAATGTCTAATTCTGATTAATCTAAGAGTAACAATGTCTTATTTTTCTCAGATGTTTTAAAACCAAGACTCACTTTATGTGGTAATATAGGTCAGATATTGACTGTTGCGGAGCCAGATGTCTTCGAAACAGGCGTGCCTGTATGAAGAGAGTGATGAACATGGAAGAAGCACGTCGGTCGCTGCTCTCTGTCTATCTCGTAGGAGATCGAGTGTGCTAAATGAAGTTAAATTTTTTTTTATTACATCATCATCGTCAGCCTATAGCTGTCCACTGCTGAACATAAGCCTCCCCTAGAGCGCGCCACGTAGTTCGGTCCTCCGCTCTCCTGATCCCAGTGTCTACCGGCGATCCTACAATATTACAATAACTATAAATTTTATAACAAAGGTAGTTTACTGGCATACCTTTGGATTTTTTATTCTTATTTCAATAAGGAAATCTCTTGTTGCTGTTGATGCAGAACTTTATTAATAAAACTGTGACTTGGCTATCTATCTACATATTTGCGCGGTAATACCCACGAACGAGATGCGGTACATTTAAAAGTTTACAACATTAAGATGAGGTGGTTTATTATTTCCAGTTGGCGAAAGAGCTGCGCAAAAACGCAAATTTACTAAACGTCATAACATTGTAGGTACTGTCAAGCAATTGTATTGTGGAAATATGAATATCGCCATCCTTAATCATTACATGGAAAGTCACAATCGAACAAACTTTTATCTTAAGTAAATAAATATTTATATATACATAGAAAACTGTTGTATTTAATATTGATTAAACAATTTTCTTTTATCAAATCGATTGATACACACGCGCACACACCGTACACACGCACGCGCACCTTCACGCACACACATGCAACCGCATTCGCATACGCATACACAAATACTAGCTAGAGTAAAATAAACTGATATTTTAATTAAATATGGGTCTGGAATATGGGTCTCCTCTTATATTGAGAGGGTTAAGGCCATAGTCTGCCACGCTGATCAAGTGCGGGTTGGCAGACTTCACACGCTTAGATTTTTTTTATAATTTCTAAGATTTGTTGATTTCCTCACGATGTTTTCCTTCACCGTTAACAAGTAATATCTAAATTAAAAACGCACTTTGAAAAGAGGTGCGCGCCAGGGATTTGAACCCGGAACCCCAGAGGGGCTGAATTCTTTCTTTGAAAATGCCACTAGACTATCACTGCTACGATATTTTAATTACTGCGCGCGTATAGATCCATATAAATACAATGTAATATGTACAGTAGGTATTAGTCTAGCAAGACACAATTGCCATCTGATACTTTACAGCATCACTCGCCTCGCCAGACAATCGTTAAGATGTTACAAAAGCGTATCTCTGCCCAATCTCGCGACGACAATAACAGCCGCGCATCGCCTCGTCGAGGGCGCCGAGATACTGCGCACAATAGCACCGCTGTATCATACGCTGACGGACACAAATATAAATAGTTAAATAGTTATATAAGCAGCTAACAATTATATATGTACCTAGATACCTAGATACCTAAATGCTTATATAGAGAGTTAGGTAGTTATATAAATAGCTAAATAGTTATATAGATAGCTAAATAGTTATATAGAGAGCTAAGTATTTAAATAGGTAGCTAAATAGTTATATAAATAGCTAACAGTTACATAGATAGCTAAATAGTTATATAGGTAACTAAGAAGCTATAGCATATTATGCTATTTTGCGTAGCTCTTACCTACATATATTTGGTAGAGAGGCAGAGATAACCAAGTGCCAAATGTGTCTATGTTTGTGTGTAAATGACTACAAAGCAGGTACTGGATTTTCAGTGCCTAACCTTTCATATTTCTTACACTTAACTGATAAAAACATTTGGGAATTTTCCATCAGTCTAGACCTTACTAACTATCCTTAATGACCTAATGACCTTACTAAATATCGATATTACAAATTTATTTTACACTGGTAATTTAAAGGCTTAGAAGAGACATGTTTTCCGATACAGGACGACAGTTCGGTAAGGGCAACCCGAAGTTATCTATGGGGCCGGATGTTATCTCCCGGCAAACACCTCCTAGATATCGTCGGCTTTGCTGTCGCTCATTCGTACCAAATTCAAATCAAAACGAAGCAGCAAGTAATCGTTTGAAGATGAAAATTTGGTAAAATGAATCGTAAAAGGTTCGATTATCAGAGCACAAGGTATGACAGTCGCTAAGTTTTTCTAAATTTGTTACTTAGCCACAATTTTCCTACATAAGAATTGTTCTGCTATAAAGGTCATCGAGTGGCGACCACGTCTCGGTAAAAGGAGCGTAGGTCGCCCGCCTACCAGATGGTCTGACGACCTGAAGAAGACGGCGAGAACCTGCTTGGTTGGAAAGGCCCAAAACCGGAAGGAGTGGCACCGATTAGGGGAGGCCTATATCCAATAGTGAACACCTAAAGGCTGACGATAATGACGCATATTATTTTAGTCGTGATTTTCGTCGAAATCGATTTTATAAATCAGATTTTTTACTGTGACCAATATAAATATATATATATCTCAAATACATTCATACATCTAAAATACGACTTCTCTATTAGAATATGATATATGTATAAGAATTTTCTTATTGCTTGTAACATCTGTTCTCACAGCGGCTTCAATACATCTATCTTTTCTTGTCTATACTCAATGTTGTTTTCAGAAACCATATTTACTTCCCGCTGGCACTGCGAGCCACTGACTGGGACTGCAATTGCAATGCATAAGTGTTGCATTGTTAATTGTAAATGCACCCGCGCCTTACAAATGAACAGCTGATCGAATTTAAAGTGTGTCGTTTTTATGTACAATAACGAGAAGTTAATTTTATTTTAAAATGCGTCTACATTTTAAAATGAAATTAACTTTTCGTTTCCATTCGTTATCTGTTTCATGCACTGTATGTATGTATGTCCGTTTGGCTAGTTACATGTTTTGGTTTTTCTCTTTGTTTATTACGTGGAATAAATAGGTCAGGTAGGTTAGGAGAGAGATATTTGACAGTCGGTGCTCCCTGCCTACACCCTAATATACCTAGAGCGATGGTGTAATAATAATGTTTAGTTAAATGATTATAATTTCTGCCGTTGGGGCAGACGAGTTCTCGAATGGACACCGCGAATTGGCAGAGGTACTGGTCGCCCTCCGACCCGTTAAACCGACGACCTAAAAGAGGCTATGATAGCGGCTCGATGAGATCTGCAGAGAATCGGGTGTTGTGAAACACTTTGGGAAAGGCTTGGTCCAGCAGTGGAACGGTAAAGGCTAATGGGACGATGATGATGATAAAATGATTATTAAATTATATATATTTATATTGTCTTGAAGTGATTCATAAACTATTTAATACTAACAACCTTATCTCAAACTTAATTATCTTTATTTTATGAACAGTAACTATGCGGATTCAACACATATCTGATACAAAAAATATATAAAAAATTATATACATATGCGAAACCATTTTTCAACATCTTTTGTTTTTTTCTTAATTTGAGTATTATTTTGCACCATCTTTCAAGTGAGCTTTGCATAAAAGAAATTTTAAATTAAGAATTCGTTGATATGTAGATACATGAACAGAGTTGCTTTTTAATGCAGAACTCGTGATGTAGTGTTTAATTGCATTCGTTTGTTCAAAACACGAATGTTGTTTCTCGACTGAGTTTTCGGCTCTATTATTATTAATAATTACCATTCGTAGACAAAAACTGAGACTTATGCATCATTACTTTGAAATTATTTAGTTATAGTTTTTTTTTAAATACTGCTGATATGACACAATTATGTCATGTATCATAACTTTACATTTTTTTTTATAAACGAATGTGCATAATCTATACTTTTACAACTATCATAGCTTCACTGTTTACTTCTACTCGGATACATTTTCAGTAACACTCTTAAATATGCCTCTCAGTGAATATATTATTTTTAATTATCATCCACCACATGATACTAATGCTTGATTTCTCCCTATTTAAAAAGAATTCCGCATTATTCACCCACACAAATCTCCGCCATAATGAGATTTCGCGCCAAACGGCGAGCGGAACTTTTTTTAAAGCATCTGTCGCAGGTCGCTCGTGTCCATTCTGCCAATTCTTTTTTTTACTTTTTTTCCACACTCCTTTCCGAGTTACAAGTCGATCCGATTTGTCACCGGGGGGCCGGATTGTGCCGTACTAACGATTACTTTTGAGTTTTTTTATTTGTAAAGGTTATTGCACGTCCATTCGTCCTTTGATTGTCCGAATGTGATGGATTTGCGATTTTAACGCTATTCTGTCATATTATAGACCGGACCATTTGAGATCGGAAAGGGGATTATACAAGGTACATGAATAGGCAAAAACTAGCAAACGAAGGTTTAAAGATGCTAAAATCCTTTTTACCCCGTCAGGCACTAATATCTTAGCACGGAACATTTCTATTTCATAAATATAATTCGGAGTAATTTTTTCCTAAAACTAATTTTATGAAGTCACCTAACCTTAATACTTTTGAAAGGTTTTTGTCTCAATACAATAAGTATATTTTACAATGTCATTGAGACCACATTAAGTAACTACACATTTACAACATGACACTTAGACCGGAGTTACCTAATATGGAATATCTATTACAATTAGGAAATTGTGCGAGAAAATAAGTAATTATTTGTCTTTAATTCTTATGTCTATGTTCCATCGCACATTATAAATGATTGTCTACCAAATTGTGTATTGAATAAAAATCGCGAATTTGCAATATTCACACGAGAAAGTCAATGTGATACCCACGTTTTCCCAAACACCCAGCCGACGCTACATATAAGAAGCCATGAATAGCAAATGTAACGAACAAGCCTCTGGAGACTGCAATCGATAAATAAATCATCTGCCTACGTTTCTGGAGACATATCCGATTTAATTAAGTCTTTACGAGCATTTGCGACACGTGAGGCTGAATGGCTGAGCGCCTTTGCTTTATACGACAACTAGTGTCGTATTGTTGGCAAGCAGTGGGAGGTTGGCCCGGTTTCCGAGCGCACCTGTCAATTTCTCGATACAGCCAACATTCGTCTTAACCCCTAAACGCTAAGGTCCAATTCTAAGCACAATTTTTTTCCACGCGTGGGCCATAATGAAACGAACGTCTCAATATGGTGCGACGACGTGTTAAGATTGCATTGTCGGTTCTTGACAATGGTGATAATTGATCGTGTCGAGTCCGTCTCCCAGATGCCGTCGGCGCACCCTTTATTCGTGGCTTGTTACATAGATACAAAATTTATTTCGTTTGTTTAGATGCCTTTATGTAGGTTAGAACTGTTAGGAGTAAATCTTTTGACACGTCGAGGGCTGGCCACCGATATTACGTGGCCGCGTTTTTGTGCTAGATTCGTCTTCACTGCTGACGTTTCGATTTTCTTTTTTGTATAGTCATGTGTTTATTTCGCAGACCATCTAAATATTATTGATATTTTAAATTAAAATTCATGTTCGTTGTAAATTCGTTCGTTATGAACTGTAGCCAAACACAGATAACCATAGTAACAAGATTATTGATATAACATGTATGCAAAAATTTGTCACAATAAATGTTAAATAATTACATGCGAAGAGCGATAATTACATGTGCCGATCGAGCTCAGTGGTGTGCCATTGGAGAGGCCGATATCCAGCAGTGGATGGGAGTAGGCTGCTAATGATGATGAATGATGATTACAACGAATTGTGAATATTCAAATTCAAATTCAAATTATTTTATTCATTATAAGGTATATACATACACTCAATGAAGGTCATATTTAG
>DWEC01002047.1:0-12241 GCA_018245735.1 Microceris miodesmiata
TCATATTGAGAGGGTTAAGGCCATAGTCTGACACGCTGGCCAAGTGCGGGTTGGCAGACTTCACACACCTTAGAAAAACTTCTACATTTACTAACACCTTTAGATTTTACTGTAATAATTTGTGTATAGTTGTATCAATTGATCACAGAAATATAGATTAACTTATGCTCGAAACTTAAACTGAACCATTCTGAACTGACAAATAATCAAAAAAAAATAAAAAAAATTTGAATAAATCTGAAAAAAAAATCTGAAAAAAAAAATAAAAAAAAATCTGAAAGAAAAATTAATTAGAAAATTTAAAAAAAACGAGTAAAAACTAAGCTGCTACCGTGCCTCCATAAAAGTCCATTATCATTATCAGTCTGTCTTAGTCCATTGCTGGTACATAGGCCTCCTCTGAGGAGCCCCATTTCATGTTATTTATGTCTATGCATATCTATTAGACTTTTGCAATTCTCATCCATTCAAGTTTACTTTGACGAGGTGGAATTAATCAGGTAAGTAGTTCGGACACAAACCTTTACACCTAAATCAATCCTTTATACCTTATTAACACCCATTATCTATCTCCATTACAAATATTTTTATCCGATAATATTAGAAAACAGAATACTCTAATAAAAATAAGGAACGAGAACACCACAAGGAAGCGTGCATACCGTAGAGTTTTCTATAATTTTCTACTAAGTGTGCGAAGACTTTTAACTCTCACTAGACCAGCAAGGCAGACTATAGCCCTAACCTTTCATATTCAGAAAGAACACCCGTATCGAATAATGGAACTATGAAACAGTTGATGACAAGGAAGATGTTATTGTTAATGATGTTGTTATAATTGATGACGATGAGGATAAAAGTGTTTTTGATGTTAATAACAATGATGTTAATAACAATGATAATAATAACGATTAAACAAATCCACTTTTGTTTGTCAACTTTGAGGGGGTAAAGATAAATCAAATTATCAAAGCTCCATAAAATAGGATCATGAACTATGCATATCTAGATTTATTACAGCTACTCCACCAAAGATATTTTGGCCGATAACGGAGCGAAGTACACCGAGGGAGACAATGTTTTTCAAACAATAAAGTACTTCAAAGGAGTGTATATTTATCAATGAACTGTATATAACCTGATCGTTAATAGATTACTGTCGTATTCCGTGAGTGCGTCTCTCAATAAAGAAATTAAGATATTGAGTGATATGGCAGATTATATATATAACCGGACAGAGAAATCCTGGACATAAGCCTGCAACATGTTGAAGATATACATAATTGCATCTTTTCTCATTTGTACTACCGCGTTTCCGAATACTGGATTTCGGGAAGATGGAAATGTTACAAACGGGAAAGAAAACGGCTTATTCGATACAGTAAGTGTTATTTTGAAATTATGAACCTCAAAATTGCACTCGAAACCAGAACTGTATTTTGTTTCGTCTTTGTCTGTTTTAGTAAAATCCCAATTTATCACGAAGCGACACGAAATAATAGGTCCACATTCCAAGATTGCATCATTACAGGATACCCTATTACATAAATTAATTATAATTTTAAATTTACATAACGTAACGACACCTAAATTTATGACTATATCTCCTCAAAGAAGTAGGCAGAAAAGCGCAGTATTGTCTCATTTTTCAGCTATTATAGTATACATCCCATCACGGAATAGGTGTGAGCCTATTGCCATACATCATCATAATCAGCCCACTCCCGACCACTGCTGGACATAGGCCTCTCCAATGGCACGCCACTGAGCTCGATCTTCCGCTCTTCGCATCCAACCACTGCCAGCCACTTTTTTATTGCCATACAAAGGGTACATATGCAGACTCCGATATATTGCTATGAATATCCAATAATATCCAATAGACGTTTTTTGGATATCTCTTGCTGTTTTTCGCAGGACGGCAGGAGAATACTTAGATATTCTTGATAAACGAATTGGGCATGTTCTGTAATGTTTGTAAATGTGTGTAATATTCATTAAATAAATAAATACTACATTTCAAATTCTGCTTACATTTATCCTCGATTGGTAATTGACTCGACATTTTAATTGGCCGATAATACTTTTGACACATTTATAATTAATATATTCTCATTAAGTGATTTTAGTTATCGATGTTTTAAGAATATAAATGTCTTAAACTAAAATCGGAAATCATTAGTAAACGACATCAAACGACATTTAAGTCTTTATTTTTCGAACACATGCAACATCGTCTTTGGAATGCATGAAAAATTTCAGTCGATTTGGTCAATGGGATTGAACCAACGGTACATATTGTTTCATATAGTCTTTAACTTTTACGCTCAAATATTTTTAAGACGAGAGACGAAGACGAAGAGACCAGGGAAATTTCAGCATATGAAAACGTGAATTTTCTGTCTGTGGATTTCGAAAACATATTACTGTCTTTTACAGGTTCAAGCGATCATAGATGAAGGTTATCCAGTTGAAACTCATTATGTCATCACACATGACGGGTATATATTGGAAATGACAAGGATACCTTATGGAAAGAACCGCACGAGGGACAGCACACCCAAAGCGATTGTGTTCATGATGCATGGCCTAACAGCAGCTGCCAGTGCTTTTATTGTTATGGGGGCTGAATACAGTATTGGTAAGATTTGGCATAATCTGAAGCTTACCACAATTATTATTGTCACCCTCAATCATTCCATTGGTCTCCTGTTGGATACTGAGCTTCTCTTGGAGTGATTAACTATATAGAATGTTCTTCCTTGATTCAGTATCACTGGTATATCCTATTTCAGGATATCATTTAGCAGACGCTGGATTCGATATATGGATGGGCAACGCTCGGGGGAACTACTACTCTCGGAGACATATCACTCTCGATCCTGATGACGCTCGAGAAAAGTTCGAATTCTTCGATTTCACTTTCGAAGAGATCGGAATGTACGATGTCGGCGCCATGATCGATTACGTTCTAGAAAACACTGGAAGAGACCATCTACATTACATTGGTCATTCGCAAGGTGGAACTTCTTTTTTGGTTCTTGCCTCGATGAGACCAGAATATAATAATAAGATAAGGGCCGCCCATTTGCTTGCTGCAGTCGGCTATCAAGAATATTTCCCTAATACACAATTGGCTACGTTAGCTAGAACTGTGGATATTATATATGTGAGTAACTGAACTATTTCAATAATACAAACAAATACTTAACCTGAATTACAGTAAGATTCTTTGGAGCATATTCTCTTGGACTTCCGCATCCATAGGAAAAATTAATCTAAAGCTTTAAGTCATATATAATTAATGTGTCAACTGGTATAATTAAAAAATTCGGCAATAAATGAGCCTATCCTATATTCAATATTATTTGGCATATCAGGAAAAATACAAATAATACCTGTTTTGATATGTATAGAAAATCTGTACTTTATGAGTGTTCCCAGTACATGATAGATACTTTAGGGTTTATTAAATCAGTCAACCTGCGTTTAGCCAGCGTGCTTACGTTTTCGAGTGCGAAAAGGTCTCATTCTGAGAGAACTGTGAATGGACAAAAGGGTCGATTAAAAAGGCCACTCGTGAATGGTTCATGTCAACTAGCCATTTATCAAACGGAGTACCATGGCGATCTGCCGTGTAGATTTATGATTGATTTTATTTTAAGGAAACACCAGAATGGTGGTTATAACGAAATCATTTGTTCCGAGTTTTCCAAGATGTTCATCATATAAGGAACAACACAATTCATGTCGAATTGTTGATTGAAGAAATGGTAGAAAGATACTTTTCATAATTTTAAACACATTTCTTTAAAATTTCAGGCTACTGCTCTTATGATGGGAATAGTTGAGTATTTTCCTATGTTCTTCAACATGGAACAAAGAAACTATAATCCAGATAACTGCTTCGGGGATACAAAATACAAGAACATGTGCTATTTGGTGGGGGCCACAGAACTTACGGTAAGTTTTTTGATATGGACACATGGAAATAGGGTATCTCGTAGTGTAGTGCCGCAATATTCATTATACCCGAATAAGGGACCCAGGATCGAAGTTGACAGTGCTGTTGTAACGTGTTACGTGAAATGAAAAGTCAAACGGTTTCCAATGGTCCCAAACAATTATTCCATCCTGAAACAATAAACGTCCATTGCTAATTTAATAGGTGTATTTGTAATCGTAAATATTAAATTAGTATTACTGAACAGAAATATTGTTTATAGATCAAAGATATCATGTTAAAAATAATAACTACTTACAAAAATATGTCTTACAAATCAAATTAACTGTTGTTTTATGTAATTTATTTTACTTGGTTACTGTTTCTAACCAGTCCATATATCCTGATATATTGGGCTGAGTTAGAAGATATTAAAAAATGAGTAACATTAAGTGATCCGGTCAGTAAACGTTTGTGGGTGGAGCGACTTATTGTTAGTCAAGTTTCTTATTTGTATGAGAAAATATTAGTCATTTTGCCTGATTCCATATATACAATATATGCCGTATTTTTTTTGGTGCATACATTATGCTCATATGCAGTCAATATTTTGTAAGTATATAGCTGTCGCTAAAATATGAATGTTTCAATTTAATGGTTATGAATGTACCGGCTTAACTCACGTACGTTTTAGGGGAGGTCCGACTAGTCGAAATAAGTCAACTAGACCCGATTGGCCGTTTGTTATGGCGCGAATTAGCGAAAGCAGCAACTGACGACAACTAGCAGCAAAAACATGATATTCAGAAATTTTAAAGGATTAGGTAGAAACGTACAATGATATCTTTATTAGTTTGTACCTACTAGAAAAGCAGATAACCTCCACAATGTTCATTTCGCAATCAATAGAATGTATATGTAATAAATTTTATCTAATCAATAAGAATTTCAATTATGGTTGGACGGTATTGTTATACCTAACCTTCAACTTATAGTTTTTATATGCCAATGTCTTGTCTATGCAAATATTAGCTAGGTCTAATTATTTAAGCATCGACATATTACGTGGCATAATATAAAGTTTGTGTATAACCATCGTTACCAGCCTGCCTAAGCCCACTGCTGGACATAAATCTTCTCGTAGGGGTGTTTGCCAATAATCCCCACCCTAGGCATGAGTGTAGGGGATCGCAGATTACGACTTCGCACCGCTTATTTTGCAGCCCGTCAGTGGCCAGGACATTCAAATGTACTCAAGTAGGCTGCGCCATACCATGACCGGCCAGAGCCAGGTTTAGTCGTCTCTTAGGTTTATTTTACGTTTTTTACATTACTATTCTCCATCAAACATTTATGGTATAGTAAATATAATGATTTTCGTGAGAAGCACAGAAATCCGCCAACATTAATGTAATCTACAATTAATTGTACCTACTCGTCATGGTCAAGGTAAAACAGCAAAGACCATAAATAAGTTTTCTTTACATGTACATCGGAATATAATCATAATTTTACCACATACAATGAATATAAAATGTATAAATTGACAACGATCAGAGCTTCAAATCAAAGGGATAGTTGTTGCCAATTAAAATTCTGAATTAACTGTTATTAAAATTGAACGTTGAACATGTTGAAACTTATTGACCAGTACTTTAAAATATTGAAGAGACTATACTATACATTTTCAGAATGATGAAATAGACTCAGCTGGTTTGTTAGCGGGAGCTTCACTGAAACAGTTCGCACACTACGGCCAGAACATAAGAGACAAAATGTTCAGAAGATGGCATTATGGAACTGCCAGAAACATTCAAATGTATGGAACGACGGAACCACCAATATACGATCTGAACCTCATCACTACATACGTAACAATGCATTATTCATTAAATGATAACTTACTTGATGAAAGAGATGTTCTCGCTATGGCTAATGATATACCTTATGCCAAAGTTCATAAAGTAACAAGAGAAAGTTTCTTACACGAAGAATATGTCACTGCAGGCGACGCAAAGGAATTGGTTACGGATCATATAATTGAGGATATCTTAAAAGCGGAGGCAGGGTAAGTAACTTTATGTTCCAATTTAACAAGAAATTAAACTATTTTTCTGTTTATTAAAATCGATATCATTAGCAGTTGGTGTGAAAATGGCGCGCACAGAAAAGCTCTTGTATATTTACGTAGTTCCTAACTAAAAAAATCAATACATGAAGTACACATGTGAGCTGTACAGTTTTATCGAAGCTTCAACAGTTAAAAAATTCAACGGAATTCCATAAGATTTAATGTCGAAATACTTTGACGTTGAAGAGCGATTGAAAGCTATTCAATTGTTTAAAAAAGTGGTAAATCCGTAAACCACCTAAATAACAGACGGAAGACAGAATTAAGTATAGGTGAATGGGATAATTTTAAAACACTGATTAATGAAATCATTAACCACTGCAACCAGGAACCTAATTTTAATAATAAAAAATGCAACATGACTGATGAAGACGATGATGATAAATGAAATAGATATTTTTAATGTAGGCCCCATGATAAAATTAACGCTGTGCCGCTGTACGTTCTATTACAATTTATTTACATATCGAATATGAAAATGCCATATCCATTACGGTTTACAAATAAAGGTACATTTATACTATAAATCAATAAAATTATTCTCCTCACAGAAACTTTAAAGATTGGGGAGGAGAAGATGAAAGTTATATACATGAAGATAATCAAGTCATTGGTGATAATGACGAAGTTGATAATCATGCAGAAGATAACGACGGAATAGTTGATCATGGAAATGATGACGATAATACCGTAACTGATGTTGACATTGATGCTGACAGCCCTGGAACTGCTTCTGGCATCACAATCAATATAATAGTGCAAGCGTATCTGATAGCTAATAGTTTATATTTAGTTTTAGTAAATATTATATGAGTAATTAGTAGTTAGATATATATTTATTTTGTGAATGTAAAATTGTAATGTTAAATAAGAACTCTAAATACTCTTCAATTTTCTTTACTCTCAATATCATCATCTGGTCCAAATCAAGGAGTAGTTCCTGAGAGTCCGGTAAGACCTAAAAGTTCCATATCTTGCTTTAATATCTCAAGGATTTTTTATAAATAAAATAGGTTTCAAATTTCTTATTAGATTTTTTAATTCTATTAGCCAAAGGGTTATTTGTTAGACATAAAAAATATGATGACACGTAGTCTGTCTACTCGTATTTGGCCAGCGTGACAGACTATGGCCATAGCCCTTTTCATTATGAGAAAAGACCCTTAACTAAAAGGACAACAATAAAAATGTTGATGATGATGAACTGATAATGAACTGATGTTGAAGAAACGATAATACAACTACGTCAACAAGGGGGATTTCATTGAAATACGTGGGTTACTCGAGGTTTGCAGTTTTTATCTCTAATTATATTTATCTGTCGTATTGCTCTTATCAACGAAACAACATTTACAATACAACGTAAAAAGTATGGTGACTTCCTCATATTCTTGTATACTTACACAAAAATATATGAACGATAATTTTGAAAATAATTCCGAAGTTACATACTGTAGTGTGGATGTATATTCGTCCATACAGCTTTGAAAAATATTTGTCTGTATTAGTTAAAGACAGAAAAATAATATTTGCATGTTGCACGTACTGACATGAACCGGAAGGGAACATCATCATCATCACATCACACATCACACATCACCGGCCTGTTTCAGTCCACTGCTGGACATAGGTCTCCCCTAAAGAACGCCACCGCGCCAAAATTATATACAACTATGGCTCGTGGATTAACAGCCAAATCAGTTTCTTCATGTTTTTTTCAAATATTCTTTCTTTGTCTATCTTTTCTTTATGCGGACAGTAGAAGATACCTTCAACAAAACCATTTCTGCTTCAATTTTTGCGTTTCTTTTCCATTGATGCGATTTGATTTAAAGTGACCATTATGTAGGTGTATCGGATAAAGTGCATTATCGACTTTATACTATCTGCACCAGTCTCCCAAGCATTTGATATTGAGCCATGCATTGACGGTGAATGCTCGCTTTCCTTAGAAAATATACTACGAAAAGAATCTCAGTTGTGTTCGTTTCCATGTAAGATATGAAATTCGGTGAGAATTACTGTTGTATTTAAAGGTAGAAATGGGCCCGTAAGTTATTAAGTACATTTAATAAGTCCATAATTCAAAGCTCACTTTAAACTTCACCGATCATCTAATGTTGCCGGAAATAATTCTCATTCTGAAAACCTAAATCAATGAAGTCCACTGAAAACAATAAAATGTATCGAACCAATCATATAAATAAATGGATCCTATAAATAACGACTCAGTAGCTGAGTAATACGTTTTTTCAATAAGTAGATACAAACCATTATCGCTTTTATACCCATAACTTTAAGAGACACTATTTCCACACGAGTCATCGTCTCCATTTCCTATGTAAAACGACAGATTTAGATAATACTTCTACGCCAAGATAATATCCGTTTATAAATAGAGGTTTATGAGAAAATGCCTTCAAATGATAAAATGTTGGGTCTACTAGCGACTGTTTCACTGTTGCTGAGCGTTCAGTGCGCGCTAGAGGACATACAAGGTAGCGACAGAGTTTACTACACGGTAAGGATTTTTTTATAGTATTCGTATTCGATTATTTTGCCCATTTACCAGTGAATTTATCATATCAATCCACATTGATTGAAAAATAAGCTTTAAATATCAAGTTAAGATAGGTGAAAAGTACAAATATTTACGGTGAAAAGTACAAATATAAAAGAAAAAATATAATAACTGTTATTATTAAATTTAAATAATTATTAATCTTCTTAACAACGAAATTGCTTTCTAAAATTGAACCAATGAACATTTTAGACATTAGAATTTAAAGAAAATTAATGGAATATGTAATTTACAACAGAGAGAAATTATCGAGGCTGAAGGCTATCCAGCCGAAACACACCATGTGGTCACAAACGACGGCTACATTTTAGAAATGCACCGGATCCCATTTGGCAAAAACTCCAAGAAAAACATAACTAGGCCAGTCGTGTTCCTCATGCACGGCCTTTTAGGCGCCTCCAATTCATTCATATATCTGGGCCCTAAATATGGTATAGGTGAGAGGGATTTAGTAAATCACTGGACATGTCATTATTAAGCGATAAAGGAATATATATCACATTAAATTTCCAAACAAACCACAAGTCTTTAAATCATCCCCTGTTTAGGCAAAGGGATAAAGAAGATTGTATTTAATAGAAATAAAAACATTGCAACAGCCACGTCCTGCTGCTGGACACAGCAAGAGAATTTGACTATTTTTAAAAAGACAACATTGTGTTAATTACAGTTCTCTTTACAGCTTACAATCTTGCCGATGCTGGCTACGATGTTTGGATGGGTAACGCGAGAGGCACAAGAAATTCACGTCATCACATCTCTTTAGATCCGGACCGAAATAAATTCCAATTCTTCGACTTCAGCTTCGAGGAAATCGCTTTAGACGATCTACCGACCATGATCGATTTCGTCTTGGCTAGAACTGGACAGAAGAAACTTCACTATATCGGCCACTCGCAAGGCGGAACTGTATTCCTAATTCTCAATTCCATGAAGACTGAATATAATGAAAAGATCGCCTCGGCGCATTTGCTCGCAGGAGTTGGTTACCAAACGAATTTCCCGAATTCACAACTCAGGATACTGGCTGCCACCAGCGATACAAGCTACGTAAGTTTTTAAAACGAAATGCTTTGTTCCTTTTTATCATTCCATCATATACCGGTCATAATTGTTATACGAATTGTCATTCCTTCATAACTGTTATACGAATGCATAAAAGCATTTTTATAACATATATATCGTATCTATTAATAAATACAATTGTCACTTCAATTGTCACTTCAACTTTCAATTGTCACATCGAAAGTGTGAATCGGCCAAATGGTTTTCAGGTTCACGGTTTAAAGTCACAAGAGTTTATTGTACCATTTTATCTTCCCCATTTATTATTTATTTATCGGCACATTTTGTGTGTCCATTTCGTTTAATCTCCAGGATTATAAACATGTCAAGATTGATAATAATTGACAGTTTGATAAGCCATTGAACGTCGCTGATTCGGTTTTGCAGAATTTACTCCGTGTTGCCGGCAACGTAGAACTGTTCCCACCTGGATCTAGCGGAATGTTCAGGACATCTGATTCAAAAGGAACTTTAGACTCGATTTTGGTAAGGATTCCAAAAAAGTCCTTATGTCATCCATTCATTATCGATCCTCAATCAGCCTACGGAAATCACTCGATCTCAGAATATATGTGGTTCCTTATATACCTACTACTGTATTGTCTAATAAAAGAACCCTTACAAACGACGCTCCGAATTAATGTTACCTGTACAGTATAGGAAATGGATTTGGAAGATGTGGAATATCCGTTTCGTCCAATATACTTGCGTCACAGTACAAATGTTCAGTTGTGTCTGAAACCATTTATCCATTTAATCCGCGTGATTAAATCTGTGGATTTATATGAATTATTACCGAATTAAATCATTGTTGTTATCTGTAAAGAAAATCAGAGGCCAGAAAACAATTTTCTTTGAGAAACCCCGCATCGAGATACATCTAGTCTAAAAATATCATGCTTTCTTATTATTCTTGACCGGCCCAATAGAGTGAAAAAGGGCGAAATAGAGTGATGAGTATAGAAGAAGCACAACAGGTCTGTAAGAATTGAAATATGTAGCAGTAGGAGCTCTCCACGTAGCCCATTATTAGTATATAATCAGGCCAGTTCCTTGATGATGGTAAAATAAAAATAATCTTGAAATACTGATTAATAATTAAGACATTAATCTACAGACATACTATATCAATAGAGACTGGATTACATTATCTTCAAATTACTGAAACGTGTTTACCAGTATCATCTACTTAGTCCGTGTGTACCAAGGACGTAGTTATATTGAACATGAGAAGACATAACAGACGTACACCGAGCACGTAAGCGTACGAACGAAATACGTAAATAAAAAAACGCAACATCACGCCTGTAATGCCCAAAGGGATAGGCAGAGGAGTGTAGTACACCTCCACGTTTCACCAGTTACGTTTAATTCCCAGAATAGAATAGGTGGTGAGCCTATTGCCATACACCGGGCACACATCCAGACTCCGAATGACTAATAGAAATTCTAAATTAGAAAAATCCAATAGTACCCGACTCGGGATTTGAACCCAGGACCTACCGATCGGCAGTCGCGCTTGCAACCACTCGACCAACGAGGCAGGCAATATACGTTAGTCTTTAGCAGTCAATATATGCATACGTTTTATAATTTAACAAGATTGTGTTCGTCCCTCGGAGACCGCAGTATCCCAGCAGGTGTAATTTGTTAAATTCGTTCTTCATTGAAATATACAATTGGATGACATGAGACTTTTGCAGCGGTCAGGCAACTTAGACACATGCCTGTTAGATGCAAAGAGCTGAAGATCGAGCTCAGTGGCGTGCCGTTGGACAGGCCTATGTCCAGCAGTGGACGATAGTAGGCTGATGTGATGATGATGTGGCTACTGTTGAAAACAGTAACTACATTCAATGTACATCGAGAAATTTGTCAAGTGTGTAATTTGACATAGATTGAGTTCATATAGACAAAAAATGTTTATATAGAATAAAATTTTGATATAATATGCGTAACATAACGTAATTAGATTAGATAAAACATGCATTGTCAACTGTGATACGGTCAACGTCAGCCACATCTCGGTCAAACAGGAGCACAGAATAGACATTTACAGAGATGTACACTTTGAAACAGAAATATTAATATTGAACAAATTTCAAAGACGAATTAAGGTCGAACGTCGACCGCTGCTGAACCACTAATATTACCAAAATTACTAGATCCATAACTGTCTTGCTTATCAAATCTGTTATTGTCCTTTCAGAACATTGACGTCTCACCAGAGCTGATTGCTGGAGCATCTACGAAGCAGGTCGCACATTTCGGACAGAACATCAGAGACAGGCAGTTCAGAAGGTGGAACTATGGATCATTGTCAAACCTGATACATTACGGAAATGTACGGCCACCCGTGTACGAGTTGTCCAAGATCAACGTCGACTTGACTCTTCATTACAGTCAAAGGGATGTATTACTTAGTGAAACTGATGTGTTACTGATGAAGAAACATATTCCAAGGGCAAAAGCCCGTAAAGTTGCAAGAGACTCATTCTCACATTTGGACTATATCGCGAGC
>DWEC01002048.1:0-12241 GCA_018245735.1 Microceris miodesmiata
ATGCATTTTATCGTTTTTATACATATGTATTATAGATCACCAACGATATGTGTATTATACAACATCCTGCATAGAGGAACCTTAGATGATTGACTCTTAGAAAATTTCAGGAGGATTCAGTGCTTTAAAGAACAGGTCAGATGTCGATTAGTTTGTGTTTACAACTTTAAGAATCAAAGGCTTGCAAGTTACCTTAAATATTGTAGGTGGTTTTCCAACAGATTTTATAAAATTTATCAAGATGATCACAGCTGTGAAAAGACACCGACCCAATCAGTTGTAGATGATGAAATATTTAACTTAAGTAATAATTAGCAGTTTGCACACATCATAATACATAAATATATATAAGTATGTATGTATGTATGTATTCTTTAGCTGTAAAATATAAGCAAAATTAATTTAGCGTGTAATTGTAAATATACGGTATTTTGTTGCAATAACGTTATCACGTGACCATAACTTGGTCACAAATACCGTATAACACTTACGCCACTCTAGGTAAGGCGCGAAACGCATTGAAAATAGCCAACACGCGCCTATAACTCGCAGAATTCTAGTAGGCACCTCGCTATGATGATATAATAGCAAATTACTGACGCATGACGGTAGGCGATGGTAGGCGGAGTAAAATGGAGTGAGAGGAAGCAAATACCATTCAAACGTGAAGTCGATTTGTGCGTGTTATATGTTCCATACATATCATGCCGTTACATTGTGTGGTATATTAAAAAGATAAACACTCAAACACCTTCTTTTTCTATCTACATACAATAACATAGAATGTGCTATTCTCATCACATTATTTAGTCACACAAAAGACGTTCTCTCGCGCACTTTTGAATGCTCATTTTACTGTTCTTGTCATTGTTGTCTCCCGCGCAAAAAGCACGTATTTGGGTTGTTATTAATAAACAACTCATGCTTCATTTAAATGGCTAGTGGAAAAAATATATGTTTGACGAATAGAAATATGCAGCAGCATTGTCGTCAAAATTGATAATGTTTATTTGCTACTATCTGTGCCCGCGACTTCGTTTGTATGGGAGTTAAAACTTTCCTTAAATCAAAGTAGCCTAAGTTGCTCCTTATTACATCAGTTATCTGTCAGTGAAATTCCCGTCAAAATCGGTCCAGCCGTTCTAGATATTAGCTGGAACAAACAGACACACAGACAAAACTGGTAAAAAATGTTATTTTGTTCCTACTGTGTACACATACATATACAGGCACTTAGTAAAAAAAGTGGTTATTTTAATACTTAAAACAGACACTCCAATTTTATTTATTTGTATAGATTTATCAACATATGTACATTTGGTTTTAATTATAGATGCACAATATTATAGCTATCATATTTGCATGCCTGTTGAGCCAGGGTTTAAAGGACTTAAACTTTGTAACGTATACATTTTTCTGGATACAGCAAATATAATGATTTTAAAAGTCCGCTATTTTCAGGCATACAATCATGTTTGTCGGGGCGAACCGAATATGTATTTGTAAATTCGTCGTTTAGAAATAAGATCAGAGCAGCGATATAACGATCGACGATACAATACCGAAGCAATTAATTACAGACAACCACGAGTACTTGATAACCCTGGGAGAGCCGTCGCTCTACAGCCTCACAATTCACTTTGTTGCAATTAGTTTGTTCGCAGGTCGACGAATAGCCGCCGTGTCGAATCGCGAAAGATAGAATATCTGAACTCTCTCAATTCCATTCGAATTTTATAGCGCTTTTTCTCCTATTCGAGGCAATAATAAACTATTTTACAATAATACTTTATAGTTTTGATCGGTGTCTTTATACATTTGTTTTTACAAAAGTTTTCTCCAATATTGATATGTATAAATTGAGTTTATTTTGAATATGTAATAAAATACGTTACGCTTTGTGGTAGATGAAATAAAGAATATCTAGATTTTAAGGCTTATGGGGCGACATAATAACGTACAAAAAATTACAAACAGACGTACAAATTAAAATAAGTATTTATTAATAAGTAGTTTATCAAACGTCTAGTCTCCATAACAGGCTCTCTCCAAATCCATTTTGCGACCGAATAGTCGTATGTAGTGTAGAGATATCCAAAAATACTACGAATATAACGAAACTAAAATGTAATACAATATGTATGGTCATAATAAGCATTAGCGTTCAATACACACATAAATATTTACTTCCTTGCCGCCCACGTGCCACAGGCCCAGATCGTACACCCATAAAAGGCGCGCAACACAGATATCTAATGCAAAGAAAAGTTAACTGTATGAATAACCTTCAAATCGCTCGCAGTGAGCGATTATAAACCGATCCGATTGTAATAGTTAAACATGACCCAACTGCGTCATTAGAACGTAATAACATTAGCGTAATATCACGCCAGTATCTCTCCAAAAAGATAGGCAGTGGAGTGTATTGCACTTCTATGTTTCACCAGTAACGGTGTACGTCTTCTCATGGAATGGGTGGTGAGAATATTGCTATACACCGATCACAAACCCAAACTCCTAGCCACTACTATGATTTTCAAGTTAGGGGCACCCAATAATCTCCGACCAGAACCTGTCCATCGGCAGTCGCGCTTGCAATCAGTCAGTAGATCTTAATGTTACTAATTCGGACTATAAGCTGTCGGCAGTCAAGCAACTTACCGATATACGGTAATAGATACATGGTTGTTAACATTTTAATAATAATAATAGCATCTGTTTTAAAATACTAAGGGCTCTCCATCAATGTGACAGTCAATGTTATCAATCATCGTTATCAAATAGGTATTTGGTGAAGTCGAGTGATCACCAAGGTGTTTTAAATGAATCGTCAAGGAAGCCAACGCGGACGTGGTGCCAGTCGCAGGTGTGACTGACCTGAGTCTGACTTTAGTGGCCATTTGACATGCGATGGTTCGCATACCAGCATCTGTTATATTGTTTCTGTTATATAATAAAACCAAACTTTTTTTACCAAATATATTTATCAATGTATTTATCAAGTTGATTTTTTTCTCAATTATCAGGTCAATTATTTCTAGTTCTCGGCAGCATTAACAGAATGTGCGACATATTGACGAGTTAACACAATAGCACATTTCCTGAAAACTATGATGAAGTCTGCAAACTAGTAAGAAAATAATTCTAATTTTATAGTTTTAATCAATTTACCAAAGTAGTAATTTTAAGAATGTTCGACTGGTCAACTCGAAAACTTTATTTGTAATCTGTTAGTTAATTACATTAGACTATTCCGCACTTATGTAGTTAATTTAAAACAAAGAAAAATAAGTTTTCATTGTAATTCATCGACCTGTTCACTGAAAAGGACATACTGCGTTCCACTCTCCGCTAATTGCTTAACTGTACAGCAAGTAGGTACGCTGCGCAGTGAATGCTCCGAGCGCGCGGAATCTTACCGTCATTATCCGCGAAACTGCACGAGTGCTGTTATTATAAATATCTTTCTTCCATTCGCTTATAATATATGCCGTAATCGTTAGCACGACAACTAATTATCCTACATTATGTTATCTGTATTGTTTCCTTCAGGTTTCTGTATTATTTTTTATAATTATCAGGTTACAATTTATTAGTAGCTCCCATTAACAGCAAGTCGCAGATTTGCTATAATGAGGAGTCAGCATAGGAACACGTTACACTTCATATTATGAAAAACGCGTAACAGATCATTTCAATGACATTGTTATCTTTTGTTAAGAAATAGAAGCGAAAGAGATCATATCAATCTTCAATCCTCATGCACTCCGTGGGAATTGAGGTCAAAAACTCCCGATGAAAATGTGTACACGTAGGTGAGGCCTGCGTCCAGCAGTGGATTGAAGAAGATGATGACGCTGATAAAGTCGTCATATAGAATATTTCACGTAGTTGCCGGTTACGGCAGCAGTTGTTTATTTGTTTTCCTAGAACCATTACAGAAATACAAATATCGTTTACAGGAACGTCATCTATCCATCGAGAGCGCAGCTGAATTTAGAATTTTATAAATATACATACAAGTTATTTGAATTCCTTATTATTCGAAAACAACACCACCACATGTTAAGTAATAATGCTTGCCTTGTCTACTTACCCTTGAATTACAAAAAAGGATTACCTAATTAAGATTGTTTCGTAAATAATTCGTAACTTCCACTATCATTTCCGACAGGAAACGTAATGTAAAATCTTGTAATCATCGACTATTTTTTGGACTAACTATAGAAACCTTAAAACGACTACATATTTTAGATGTTAAATCATTTGGCAGACCTCATTTACATAAAATGAGTCCTTAGGCTGTTACCTAACTATGACATCCGTTTACGTGGCGAGACACTCGTTCTACATTTTAAATATTATGCATTAATAAAATCCTATGTCGACGTCTTTCGTCGGACTTCTGACATCCAGTTGATTGGCAAAATTATGACAAGTCTAACAAAATGACACGACGTGAATATTTGCGTAACTAAGTTGTCAGGTCGTTCGGTATTCGTACTCATAATATTACCAGTGACCCAAAACCGCCGGGATGGGATGTCGTCGTGTCAAACCGAGACGCACGTGTCACTTTCTCCGGACACCGGTTCGCGCTATTTCAGTACGACATAATTTTTTTTACATCGCCGTCGGTTGTGAACATCTGGTGCACGCTGCCCATTGTTTTCTATGCTCATGACGTTTTATAGGCGCTAAAATGACGCAGACACGAAAGAAAACAAGGAAAATTTTTGCTTTTCTGTTTTTCGCACTGAAATGTTGAGCAATATCGATGTCCGCCTCGGAGAGTGGAAGATTTTGAAACTGCAGCATTAATGTCGAACAGTTATTGCCTGTTGCAATAAGATAAAAAATTACTACACTTCATGTAGCACAATAACTTTTTTTCATACTCGTATATTCTAAACTTCAGGATGAAGTTACATTAGACATACATACATGTATTAAATTTGCTGTATATTGTTGTTCACGCTATTTACATAATAAGCATCAAAACTCTGACTAACATATTATATGACCAACAATATTGTAAAACCACAAGCATAATACATACTTCTACGCGCACACGGGTACGTAAGGTGATACGTAAAGTTAAGTTTTCAAGCCGCTTGCATAACGTCAATTCCTACGACCAACTGAATGTTGTAGAATGTTATGAATATGCAGTTTTATGATCAACTAGACTCGTTTGCTAAGGATTTAATTGCTACACAAAATTTTTCTTTTGCATTAATTTTAAGTACTCGGTGTTCCAATCAAATCACGGATGATTATTATTATTAAATTAACACGCCAGATCCTTTATGCGGTAGACAGAGAGTACCGCTTGCCAAATATATTCTTACAGACCCGACGTGCTTCATCCACATTACACGCCCCATGAAGTAGGGGGCGAGCCTATCGCCAAACACCAGATACAGATCCAGACTATGGTCTACTATAACACTCGACCCGGTAATCGAACCCAGGCCTTGTCGCTCAGCAATCGCTTGCTACCACTAGAACAACGACGCAGCATTACAGGACATTTTATGTAAACTTTTGTACATACCAATGCCGAGCAACGCACACGCTATTATTAGTGGCGAAGAGGCCCTGAAAACCGGTGACTCGACAACAATTTTCATGATCCATTGAACATCAAAGGGTTTCCACTCCGTCGATCAATCAATCCCCTATCCTCATACTACATGTAGTTGTAAAAAATACAAAGTCATAGATTTTACTTAAGTACCTCGAACAAACATTTAGCCGTTTACATGTAACGTACGTAAACATCTATAAAATAATAAATAATATATAAATATATTTCATAATAAATTATGAAATATATATTTTGAGACCTCTACAAACGACCGTTTAATCTCAAGATATGCCATTCCGAGCCTGTATTATGGTAACGAATTGGTTGAAAAAACTGGTTGACTATTTACACCCAGATACAGAAAAAATACCTGTTATTTTCACATAAATATTAGTCTCGGGTGGTTATCAAACCTACCACCGCCGGCTGAGTACTGGTTCACAAACAACTGATTCATCGGGCTAGTCAAACAGAACATCATTATATACATACGAGTATGTTCAGTAGTCTAAATTGTTAGGCATTTCTTTATTATAAATACTGCCATTTGCTAGAAGTAGAATGTTATTATAAAATATAGTGCCATCAATTATGTGCCTGTGTTTACCGGTGTTTGTTTTACGTTCTCTATATTAGCTCTTTGGTCACTTCATTAATATAAACAAGAGACGTTTCTTTGTGTTTTGCTTCTTTCTTACATTACTTCATTCATTCGTGGAATTGTCCTCTTGTGGTGAGACACATTAGTTGAATTCCAAGTCATTTACATGTCCATATATCCATATACTTATGTATTTACATGCCAATCAAATCAAATTCAATACTCGTAAAATATGTACATCTTAATTTACGTGCTGAAAGCGAATTTGATTTTGGAAAACATTAACTTTCATTTTTTTATTCGCTAATTAAAAACTTGCTTTGGAAATACTGTTTCTTTTTATATGATACCTACACAAGATGAGCTGTAAAAATATTTTAAGTTTTAACAATTATAACGAGCGCAAAGAATATTTGAAAATCCTATCTAATTAATTATGGCTACAATGACAACGGCGTTGTGAATAAAACCCAGTATACTCGTAAACATCAATTGCAACATTAATGACGAAAGTTTCGTTTTTTATGTATCCTATTGTTAGTAATGGTACTGCAGCAACTATTCATTAAGTATTTTGCTAACAAACATGGACCGTTTTTTTAATTCACAAGGATTCCTGACTTGATTCTATTATAATGAACCTCGTTTCTATTCTAATGAAATGTCCAAAGCAGGAGACATCTTCCTTGAAAGGGTAAGACCGTAAATTTAGAATTTTTATTGCTGTCAGACTCCCACAACACAATGCATCCTTTTTTGAAAAATTCATTTATATGTCCTCCGCATCGATGCTTGCCCAAATCTATTTTGATCAACCAAGTCGCTTTCACTAACGCCTCCGTAATATGACTACCTATACTAGTGGGTGTACTATGACATATCCTTAAAGGCTTATACACACCGTATAAGTAAAACTGTATAAGATCCACATACATACGGTACGTAGCTTAAAACATTACCCGCCAGAAATATTAGCTCGTTTGATTACAAAAATAAGCGATTTCGTAAGATGTCGGTGTTTATTTAGTCCCAATATTACCTAAGTGCTATATTTATAAAGAAATTGCAATGTTAACAGCACAGCCTAAACACTTTAGCTCATAAGAGGCAGTACTACATTTCCCAGCTACCGTTGCTTTCTGAAAGACAGCTCTTAGACTAACCAACGTTTAGGTAATTACAGTTAAGTTTAGAAACTTTTTACATCTGTCTCTCATCATCTCTTTTGTATCTAACAAAATAAAACTAATATACAAATGTTTCAGATATATCCACAATTGTGATATTAAAAGTATTCATGTTAACTGGGCTGGCCTTTTAAATCGTTGCCACTGTTGGCTATGTTTGAGTACTCTCGGCACGTAGGTATTGTGGCACAGAGACGTTTGTACGACGCGCTGCGTACCCGAAGGTCCGTTGTTCTTATGTTAATGGACGCTCGCTGCAACATAGTGCGAAACGTTTTCAGCATGATCAGCTCACTTCTAATTTGGTCATAGCTTCATCGTTGTACACTCAACTATATAGCATGTGTTTTAAGTCGATTGTTATCAAATAATCATAATCGACGTCACGCCAGGCTCCGTACTAGCTACGCCTAAAGCACTCAATTCCAAATGTCCCTATCCTTGCAGACCAAACGTTCTTCTTCTATATTCTTCATTCTATTTCGGAGATTATCGACTCCCCATAAACCAGTAGCAGGCCTATTTCGTCAAGATAAACGAGTCTCGGTCTCATTCGGCACCTGCATCCATCATCATTCGCATTGAATATCTGTAGTGTAGGTCGATTATTTTACTGTATGAGATGTGTATTGACCATTTGTGCAGTGCAGTCTTCTGTATCACGTATTCTTGTGTATAATTCCGGCTATCTTTGTATCTATCAGATGGAAGATCCAAATCGGTATGTGGCGACAGAACGGCGCTAAGCTCTTTGTATAATGTTTGCATTTTTAAACTCTCTTTTAAAAAATATAAAAAAAATGTTTTATTAGGTTCGCTTCTATTTCAAGTTAAACGACTAATAAATGAATGAGATCAACATGCATACCCAGCGTGAGTATTATGGGCTCTACCCTCTCAGGAAAGAGCTACGTCCAACTGGGGACCGAAACAGGCTAAATATTATAATACTGATGCTATTAAAAGTAGATCTTTTTGGCTACATATTCACATCAACTGCCTGTATACTCTTCGTTTGAATAAGATTATAACAATCCAACAACTTTCAAAGTGACCTTAGATTCCAATCGTTAACTAGTGATAATATTCTGCGAGTTAGCTTCGATAGTTACCATCTTGTAAAGAGTTTTTGTCATGTAACTAGATGTACATTCACAGCCAATTTCCGGTTTGAAATGATCGTAATCACCAGAGTGGGAGGCAAGTCGCCGGCGACATCCGAGAGAGATATAATTGAGATCAATTCGCTCCCAGTTCGCTCATCAGCTTTTACTCATTAAGTATGTTTTACTCGTATTTCTATAATTTCTATTTGTAAATGCGATGTCTTCATATTAAAGTGTCATTTGAAATTATCCGATTTGATGATCATTCGAGATGATTTATTACGGTAAAAGTATTAAATTGTCCTCCTTAAGAGACATATATTTCATATTTCATTCAGATAATTGCTAATATCAACAGATGAGTAAATCTTATAACTGCCCAAACTTTATGTTGACTGCTATTAGTGTTCAGCAAATGTATATAATTCATGACCCTTTTTATAATATTAACATAAACCCCACTTTAGCAACACCCCCAGGATTTAAATGTAAATGTAAGACACCCAGAGTTCCAAACAAAAAGTTTCATCAAATTCAATCCAGCCGTAGCCTCAAACAGATCTAAATACAGAAAAATTTTATATTGAACATAAAGGTATCACTTTGAAAAATATAAAGTTAGGCACTGTAAGGTTTAATTGTAGGTACGTTATAAGTGTTGTCTCCTCAAGTGTTAACAATAATTGTAGATAATCTAATTATCAGTACCCACTTAATGCGGCGTTATCAAGATTTATCAATTGTTATCAATAAGTCGTTATCACTTCATGCCTATTAACTAATAATTATAGCAATTAATACTAAAATTAAGTATTTACAATTTACTAAGCTAATGAGTTTTTTTTTCAGAAAAAAATAATAAAGTTTTGAATATTTACGCGCAGTTTGCGTAATAGTTTACGCAAAACCTTACAGTCCTTAATGGCTGGTCATATTTGCGTCTTATTCACCTGTTTACAAAATGTAATAATGTATAAACATATATTTTACGTTGCATGTTAGAAAGTTTGTTATAAACCGACACTTGACTTATTCTTCAGCTGTTTGCAATGCGCTTAATTGTTTCTGAATTTGATGAATTAAATTTTAAATTAATATTACGTTCAACATTGGAACCTGGAGCAAAACTGTATTTGTGAAACTATTTTTAATATTGTTTCAATCCTTTCACTACATTAGCATAACAAGCGCAAAATCGCCAATTTGATTATGGGCCAGATGTTTTCGTCACACCAGTAGCAAGATGGCCTCGGTCACAACAAACTAAATACATTCGTATGTAAGTGGAACACATACGATGACAGATTCTTGCTCTCTGTGTTTTATATTTCTCGTTTCCTTAGCGTGGGAATAATGGGCAAAAACCCCCACGAATGTGCATAAAAGAGCTATTGAGGGGATGGCTCTGGTCCAACAGTGGACTTAAAGAGGCTGATGATGATAACGACAATATTATTTTTCTATTTACTAGAAGTAACCCGACACTGACAGAAGTAATCTGACACAATGCCGGGCATGGCATTGATATAGGTAGTTAGTCTCTTGTTTTCTTTAAATGTTACTTATCATAACCCTGGTCACGGGCAGCTGGATATTTTGAACAAAATTCAAAACACAATTAAGATGATGGTTAGGAAAAACTACCTCTGTACACAGTTTTATTTTATTTCACACATAATCACACTTTGATAAGATTAACAATATGATTCTGTGTGTGTTTGCCTTTGCGAATTTTGCTAGCAAAATATAGGATCATTACAGAATCGTATTTCTTGTTGAACTATACTTCCAGAGAAAGTTACGCGACTGCCTGTTACATGTGCCAATGCGTCAATGATTTTATACTTTTATAAGCCGTTTCTTGCAATAAGATAAAAAAGTAAAAAGTACTTGCAATTAAAATCATTGAGGAGTATTTTTAAAACTTTACCATTTCCTTCATTGTTTCATTAAATAATAAGAAAATGTAAAAGGCAGAACTGAATATATAAAAATATGTTTCTAAATCTTTAGATGTTACTTTTACGTATTGCAATGAAACAATACCGAACTACATATAGTGTGGTACAATTAACCGAACCAAGCGCAGCTGTGTTGTAATAAAAATAGCGAATTGACCTCAATTACTAATGCTACAAATATATACCGATTTTATAATTACCATAATTAGGTAAAATCAATGCCTATATATATCATTATACATATATTTCTTAATTCGGCGTAATTATTCAGTTTCGATAAAACGGACGTAGGTATTCTTGTAAAAAATATGGACAACTAACTATAAATGAAATGATTCATAACGATATCAGAGAGTCATAGTTCAACATAAATGGATCAATAGATCTATAATATATTATATTACTATATTCTGATATAATACTAAGGCAACTACCACAGACTGAAGGTATATGTACATACATATAGTTATGTTGGTGATCATTATATTCGCAATAATATTTGCCGCTGTACCCAGATATCTTGCTATATCTATTCACATATAATACATTGTCGACGTAACAAAAGGATAATACATGTGTAATACATATGTATGTATACAGTAGCTAAATTTATGGTCACTCGAGCATTACTAAAGAGACTATATCGTAATAAACCTGGTTATAATATATTATAGTTCCGCTTGTAGCGACCTTAAGGTGCTGATCAATGTATATATATACATGGAACATAACACGATGTCTCTCCATCCAGTTCACATTTCTAGACGGCAGGACCGGTTCCTGCTGATACATAAAAGTGATAGTCATCGTTCAGGATGTATGAAACCTTGCGGGCTGTGCTTGTACAGTGTAAATAAATATTAATATTGACGTCGCTGCATTTCTCAGAGATTATAAAGCTGAAGGCAACTGATGAACGATATATATTAGTGTGTAGAAAACAAATATCAATTTTACACACCATAATAAATCTAAAATTATTAGCAGCATCATAAAATATCAATGAAGATATCGTGTGTGAATCAATAAATCAAAGTCTGATTTTAATATCCAGTATGTTAATTATCAAATGTATGTCAAGTCAATATTGATGTATAAAAAATTCATTTCTCCGTAACATATTCTAATCTGTTGTGATAGTTAAATCCTAACTTGTAGGCTATGAAATTGTATTGTTTATTACTGCAAAAACAAGATTCAATATAACTCGTTATGTTAACCATTTAATGCCCATTTAGTAGCCGACAACTCGGTAATGCACACATACTACGGTTTAAATTGTTTGTAGATAATCTTCTCTCCCACAGATGTAGTCGTGATGATATCTTCAACTTTCGAAAATGGCCCGAACTAAAATGGTTGTTGAGGATATTCTTATAACTCAAATGAGGCCATCGCAAGCATTAACATTAATTAGAATTATTGTGAATTAATGTCGTTATTAAATTATAGTTTACTAATCGATGCAATATTCTACGTATTACTGATATTTTTTTACAAAATATTCGGATTTTAATTTACTGACGTCGATTTCCTATTTAAATAAAGTATATACTATATAGGTACAAGGCTATATGAGAAGGTTAATAACTATACATTTAATCATGGACATATTTTAAGTAACGCAAAGAATGAAAAACCTTTCATCTTATGTAAGTTCCAATAGTTTCATTTAAGAAATCTATTATACCGAATTTACCAAATAAATCCACTTTTCTTATACGAGGGGTGATCAAAAAGTAATGAGAAACGGGTATTTCCAGTGCACCTAATAATAATAATTATTTTTTTTCTAA
>DWEC01002049.1:0-12241 GCA_018245735.1 Microceris miodesmiata
CTAATTTTACTTTTACATTCTAAATTATCTTCACAAACGCTCGCCTAAAACATGGGGATGCACTTTTTTATCTCAATATCCCATTGTTTTTCTTTCGACCAAGATCTGTGGTCAGCAAACCACTTTAACCCAAGCCGCAAATTTTAATGACTATTCAAGTTTTGCACCCTACTTTATCCGACAATCTTCCGCATAGTGTGGTCACAACCTGTATATTTCATCGGAGCATTGCTATCTTCCTATTTATTATATCCTGTTATACAGGGTCTCTCAAACAGTAAACATATTATGGCACAAACACTACAGGGATACAATGTCTAATTTTCATATGTTAAGAGCTGAAGCGTACAAATATTACATATAGATAATATGCCGTAATGAAGACACATTTTCTGAATTATATGAAAATGTATTTTGTACGTCGAGCGGTTCTAAGTTGTACAGTATAGAAGTAAAAATATTTTATTTTGCTCGTTCAATTTTATTACCTCGGAAAAGGACTCCGACTTGTACTGCTGTAAAATTACTTCATAAAATCTGTATAATAACACCATTAAGACTTTGTTCATAGTAACAATGTATTTACAAATAGTAGGCGTATCCTTTACCATTTGTGTCTTGTGTGGTAACTAATGTAATTAGTTCATTATCCCGACGGGTCCCGGGCTTTCAGTGCGCGCCAGATTTATGTTCGCCTTTTTGTTTGTTCCCACAAAAGGATCAATTGTGTACTTGCGTACATTTCGGGTGTTCATGTGCTGCGACTACATTGTTATAAATATCAAAAACATCTCTCAAATATAAAATGGAACAGAAATGAAATTAAAAACTTAATGATAATTAATTAGACATCAGAATAAAAACGTTTAAAAATGGAAATGGAACTCTATCTTAAAAACCAGAAAGCAAATTCATGTAATTAGATTGTATTAATTTTTCAAATTCACTGACAACATTTAAATATAAAGACTCAACATCTTTAGCTGGACCAGATATCGCAGATGATCAACAAATAGAATAAAAATGGCAGTCACTGCCGTTTATCATAAACTAATAATAAAACCATCATCATTTCACTTCAGTTAGTGGTTTAATTTATAATTCTAACGGTGGCGTTCCTAATCATTCATTGACTTTTTAGGCGTTCTATTTAATTCCTGAACCGAATCGTACCACAATTGGACCTTGAATCGTATTAGTTACAATGGTAATCCAATAAAAACCAGACACAATAAAGTATAATTTTATTCCACTGAACAATCGACCCTTAAAATTGTTAGTGCAGAATCTATCAATTTTATTATCGTGCAATTTGAAGATATACAGCCTTCATGCTATTATGAACTTTATAAATGGATCCCAAACAAAAAACACTATGATGTGTTTTTTAACTCACAATAATAAAAAATAAGAATAAGGTCGTCATTCTGTTGTCTAATATTATTCGTTATACATAATTGAAAATATCAACGGTTATTTACTTAAATCTAATTGATATTTCGTATTTTCTTTCAGCTTTAAAACGATAGACACAGCTTTAAAATAGACGAACGTACAACGACTAACACTGAATAAATAATAATGAATAATTTGTTCGACCGGTTCTCATATCACCAATTAAGCTACAGAAACATGGAGGAAATGCTACGTTAACAAACAACAAAACAATAAACACTACGTAAGTTACAAAACAAGTTATACGAGTATGGCCGATGGCTGCGTCCCCTTAATGAGCGCATGATGCTAATGAAGCCTACTCTCGCACCTGACTTGACCGTGAGACCAAACACTCCTAACACTCAACGTGGATATTTTTTCTCATATTTCATTCACCGCCTTCTTGTCGCTTTAAAACTGTTTCGATAGAAATCGTTACTACCGAGGCGTGTAGCCTAACGATAGCCAATCAAGCATTGTTTTGTGTTTTATTGACGCCTTACACGAGAAGTCGTCTCCAATGTCAATCCGATGGTGTCCCCTGCGTGTGGGGCTCGCAGTCCTCGTAAAACCGAACTCATCGTTGACAGCCAATTAGCCCCTTGCCCTGCTCCCCCCTCGCCCCTCCAGGCGCTCTAACCCGCATTCACGAACCCATTTATCTTTATTCGACAGCATCGCCCCGCACGGCTGACGCTCTCAATCCCTATGAGAGCTGATTCCGATTGAGCCTCATATTCACATATACATACAATGCCAACGCGAGGCGACTACGACTCACTGATATTGTTTGTGACACATATACAATAGCTCGCGAAATCACATCCATTATAATAAATTATCCTCGTAGCAGAAACAGATCATTAAATTTCTCAACAGACTGGCTACGAACGGGTCATAAATTAAATTCTCATTTCCTTAAGAGTAACGAGTGATAATTCAAACATGAATACACAGTTTGACTGGGATATTTTTCGTAAGATATTTAGAATGAAAAGTATCCCGTCACGAATTCTAAAGTTATAATTTCACTGCAAAGACAGAAAACGGAAAAGTAAAAGAAGAAAACCAGTCCTTCTCTAATTTATTAAACTATCAAAATGATCGAATAATAAACTTGACTGACTATGGTCCTTAGAATTCCAGTAGTTCTTGGTAGATTGACCCTATTACCTGAATATTCTACACATGACTGACTCTGACCCGGAGTGAATGCACATTAGAACCTATAAATATATTTGACAGTATTTGAGTCCTATTCAGTGCAAATGGTAGATGTTTTAGTTACCATCTACTTGTGACTGTCAAGGTTAGAGGCTATTCTGAGAACATCAGTTAACGCCATTCGTGAGTCAGTCTCGTCGTGATTCACCATAACACCACTCTATGATTGTACATCGATAATTCACTTCATGGGTATAAACGAGGATTCAGTAGCCCAAAATACACCTCAGCGAACAGACTTTGTAAAAAAAAGTGACTAAACGTAGCCGCCACGCGCGTTGCAGGCATTTAGACAGCGTTTGTAAATTTGTTAAATGTTAACAATGAATTATTAGACTTTTGTATCATCATAAGGTCATCATCATGTCAGATAAAAAATAAATATATGTTTACATGTATAATAATAATATGTTGCACAAAGTCGTCTTCACGAACGATGGGAATGACAATAGAAAAACCATGACAATAAAAAAACCGCGAGCGATACACACCTTGTGCAGTATTGCCATTTGAAACAAACTTCAATCGTCAAGGCAATTTTGCTTATTCTGTATCATTTTTCATTTATTAGTGTCAGTTTTGCAATAGGTAGGCAGGCATACAGAAAACAAGCAAAAACTCTCCATAGAGCGACCTGTTACTGAAAGGCGTAATGGCTGGAAATCGCGTGTCAACCGCTCGCTTGAATATTCGAGTCGGCGCTGGCCTCGGCTTGACATTCAGTGGATCGGCAACGCGTTATGCAAACCGCCATGATGCAAGCTGGTAGCGTCTTCACTCTGAACTGTGTCATCAGAACGCCATTCACGTTCGGCGAGACGGGCGCAGTAGACGAGATTAGGTTGCCGATACACGGAACGGAAACGTATTATTGGCTCTCACGAATCCGTTAACCTTATTTAGAATAATGCCTTAAATGCATGCTTACTGAACTTTGGTTTTAAGGCGTTGTAATACATATGTGATTCAGTCCGTTGGTTGGAGTTAAGCCATAATTTACACAGTTAAGTTTTTCTTGATACTTCAATTTCTTATTCAAGCAGAGGATTTCAAAGTGTTATATAGCTTATGTCTTCTGCAAAAGACTGCTTCGTTCGTCGAGGGGTTACAAACACGACTGCCGGTCGAGAGGTCCTAGGTCCAATTCCAAGGGGGCTACCATTGAATTTATCTGAATTTGAATGGTAGCTGGGAATTTGGAAACTTACCCGGTATTCCGTGTTGGGACGTGTAACGAAAATAGAGAAACACAATATAGCCCTCTGCCAACTTCTTCGGGGATTACAGTCGCGATGTTATATTTTCTGGAAAACATATTTTCTGCCTTAAGTACTCAGCTACGTGTAATTTCGAACTTGCTTATTTCTATAACGTAATATTTTCCTCCAATGATGAAACAAAAACTTTACCAAAGAACATTGTTTGACTAGCTCCCTACCTACCGTGTTGTTATAACAGGTACTGAAACTAATTAACAAGATTTGTTGTTTAGCGCTACTATTACAGTATTTAACGTTGCTAAAACTTAAAATGGGGATTTTAATGCTATCAGATTTCCTTATTAATTTATAAGAGCTATTAACATTCTGCTCACGTACGACAAATGTACGAGTATAAATCTAGGAAGCATAGGTAGCTTGCAAAGTAGGCAACTCGAAGCATTATACAAAAGCAAAGTCATTAGCATTCTAAATACTATGGTCGTTTTAAAAATAAAGCACAAACAACAATATAAAACAATAAAGATACTTTATGAAAACTTAATACGAAAAGGTCATTGGGTACAACGTTATTCGTTGAACTGAGCAGTCTGTAAGCTGTTCACGTGCGACATATATATGCGACTCTGTTTCTAAGCAGAACTCGAAACGAATAACGCAGTCGAGATTAGGTTAACTGGAACGTAGGAATAAAACATAATGCTGATAACCCTGATACTTTAGAACGCAGTCTTTATTACATATATATCACAATTTTATTAAAAAAGTACGTTGTTTGATTTTAAAATGTCATTGAACATCACCTTCGCCCATAAATTGTGTTATTCGAAAACTGTTCCAAATTCGTTAGGTATTCGTAAAACGTTCGATTTTCAAACACCACTCCGTATCTGCGCTGCACGTGAATGATGCTTTCAAACAATAATAAAAGCCGAGATTATGATAACTAAGATATATGAGTCTAAACCAAGACTGAAATTCCTGCTTTACTTATTTTCTAGAAAATTCTACACATTTCTACACAACACCATATTTATCCAGCATATTTTATATTTAAGTTTTATTGCAGTATGTATATCACCATTAATAACGTTATTTACATAAAAGGATTAGGTGTTATAAGACCCAATCAAAACAAAATTAAATTCAATCAATGTTTTTTGAAACTTATTATGTTTGCATCGTTTCAACAATTATTTATGCATTACTAATTAAAAGCAAGAAATTCTCGTTTCAAGGTAATTAAGTATCGATAGCAAAATGATCAATTAAAAAGATCTATTGTGAATACACATTGTGAATATACTCGTATAAATATAATCCTACTTTTTATATGTGATAAGTTATAGATTCTGTTGCTAAGTTTGAATAAATCTAATAACAGCAATATAGTCACTAAAATGTATGGACGATTCCATCAATATATCGAGAAGTAAAAAAGGAGGCAACATAAATAATTGTGCCTTGACTGGCGACGTTACAGATACCCCGTGAAAAAGAACCGGCACGTTGAGTAATGGTTGTAAAGCGGTCAGGAGGCCCTGCGTAACAAATGGTGCGGTCCCCGAAGACTGCATCGCGAAAACCTACCAATCTATCACAGCTATCTTCTCACGCTTATCCATCATTACATTTATATGTTAGTAAAATATTGAACTTATACTAATAATGTGTTGAAGTTTTAAATAAGAAGATTTTATATGTTTAACTATTTGTTTGCTGCCGAAAAAACCTCCTGGTAACAATTGGGAAAAGCCTAAAAATGCCTGGGCAATGTCTATCATATCCATGCAAATTTTCGTACTTTACGCAACAAGAGAATTGAAACATCTCGATCACAAAATAATTACATCATTCAATACCTACATATATGTACTTAAATAATAAGTGAACCTGTTTTTATAACGTAAATTTTGTAAACCGTTTTAATTTAAATCAAATAATAACTCATAACGCAAAAGTCAAATTATCAGTAAGATAGTGACTCTAAAATATTTACAAATTATGTCAAAAAGATACGGTTATGCCACATCACTATTTTACAAGAAATGTGTGTGCGGTTGCCCGGTGCTTACCAGAAAATACTACTTACTCGTAAATTATAATAATGTAAAAAAAATACTTCGGGCAACACTTCTTGTAGAGGACCGGGGTTTATTTATTAGATACAAATGATGTAGTGCCCAAGGGGCCGGTATGAAAGCATCCCTACATTACAATAATGGTAACCATTCCGCCTTTTTCCCTCATTAAATTTGTATACTAATATTAATAATTAGCTACTAATGTATAATATTTTGCATAGAGGTCATTTACAAAAAATAATATATGGTCCTATTTAACTGAATTATTTATGTGGTCGTTATTTATATCATATACATGTATATTATTTTCGGTGCTATCATATATCACTTGTACAAGAATAAGTGACGTGTTTTTGGTTTATATTAAAAATAAATCTTCCAAGCCTATCCTATCCTATCCCAGTAACACTCATTTATCAAAGCTTATCCAATAAACACAGCATCATTTTACGTCGTTTTGTGAAAGAAAAAGACACAAATTCTTTGTAATCCGGCCGGTAATGGACGAAGAAAGGATCTAATAAATAAAAAGTCGCCTCTGTTTGCCACATTACGGATATCCCGTGAAAAAATTCCATCAATTTTCGGTTAGGGAGTCATTTTGAGCGCGTTACAAATGACACGACACTCCGAGTTCAAGATCTGTCCATCATTTATGTATATGTCGTTCTTACTTTCATTCTTCATTGCAATCACCCAGTAAATGGTACTGATTGTTCTACAAAAACCGGACGAAGTGGTTTGAGTCATGCTTTTTACTTCGAACTACCGGAGATTGGAATGTATAACTGGAGTCTGTTTTTCCTTGTAAGCTGCCTTCGATTTATTCAACAAACCAAGATTTCAAAGGTCACAAAAGCCTATTTCATAACAAATAGAGACGTCTTGTTAATGTAACAATAACAGATACATTTTGTGAGTGAGTTTCGAACATTTCCTCCTTACTGATATGAACTACGACCCAAATCAAACAAAATGTCACTTAAGATATAAGCCGCGAGAGCGACCGTTCTGTAAAACTGCCACTTATTAATAACAAGTGTACACCGTAAGCGCACAGAGACGTATGTGTCGTGTTATGTACGGAGATAGTACATAAAGGATTCCGTTATAAATACACCTTCATCATTATTATAATGTATTCTGATCACATTTGCCACAAGATACGGCACACGTATAATGTCGCGGACCGCCATTCATGTCGCGCGGGCACGCTACATGCTACACCCGTAAAGTTAATAAATTCCACACACAATTCGTAAAGTTCGCTTGTGTAAAACCTTACGTAACACATGCTAATTAATGAACTTTTATGTAATTGCTTAACAGCTTATTTGATTAATGTATGTAGAAGCAACTTTTGTGAAGACGAGACGTCAGAATAAATTAATCTTCGACGCGTCAGCTAAGATAAAGCAACCTATTATCCCATATTTTTTATATTATAGTGCAACATTATATCACTTTTGCAGTGTACAGTTTGATTTTTGAATATTCGGATAGATTTTTATAAAATATCCGCCGTTCGCCACTAATAGATATAGAAATCAAACATTTTGTGTGATCTATGCTATAAAATCAATTAAAGAAGGGTTATAATTAAATGCAACAAAACGAAGACCGTTTTTTTTTCGTAACAGAATTGCACATATTCAATTTTTAATCATATCAATTATTTAACAGTAAATAAAGTAAACAAAAAAACCCAGCTAAATATTTTTCTTCCTCAGTTCTATTTATTCAAGACAAGTTGCTTATGAGTAATTATACCAAGTGTATAATTATAAAGAAAATAAAAATACTTTACAACAATAATATTATTGTTCTACTTGTGTTTTTTTTTTGATAATCGTGTGTAAAACTCCAAGGTATTGTTATCCTACGTAGATTCATCGCTTCATATGTTCCCCAAACGGAACGTAATTGAAAGGAAACTTCATAATAGATTTCCCAGAGCTTAAATCCACACACAATAGTTACTATTACAATAATTGGAGCAGAGAGCGTCCGCGCTTTTTATATCCTTTCGTGCGTGGCTTGATTGATGACTTTCTTTACATTGTGACAGTTTTCGAAGAACAGCGGCTAAGCCTGCCCCAGAAAGAAAATATTAAAGTCAGTCTCAAGTAACAAAGCGTGCCTATGAAATGTGAATAGTCCTACTATAATTGCTCTCAACTCCCATTTGGCGGGGAAAGTATAATTGTAGAGCTTAATTAAAAATATCAAAAGCTATATCCATTTATAAAAGAACAATTTCGTAGCTAAGCTAGTTTTAATTTAGGACTCGTATTGCAAGTTTTAAACAGAGATTTCTCATTTTCTTCTCTGGTACTGCCAATTTGCTCGACGATTTCGTTTATCTAAGCTTTACTCTACTCGCTTAAAATCTAATAAGATGTTGTACATTTAGAAATTAAACATTCGCTTTAATTAAAAATAATATTATATTTGGTGAGTGAATTATAAAATACATATACTTAATTATTCGTCCTTTATTACGAACAAAAAATTATCATTAAATAATAATTGGGAAGACTTTTAAAGCGTTAATGTTGTTATATTTTATCCTAAGTCCCCTCGCATGAGTAGAAATTATTACGGATCTCAATAAATATTTATTCGCCTCGCCGGCACTGCTCGTGTGCTGGTGATACGATCCGATACGATAAAGTGAGAGACTGCACTCGAACTAACGGTATAATGTCAATGTTCAATATACTTACAAGCTCTATAAAAGCAAGTGAATTGAAAAGAAATCTACAATTTTATCCTTTCTATGTCCGCACAACAGTAGTACTAATTACGATTGTATTGTATGTAGTTTAACCACTGTGCTGACTGATGGTTGATGTTTACCGATTTAATTTTAAAGACGAATGCACCGCCTTGCCGCCGTCAGCCAAAGTTAAAAATTAACACCTTTTTGTTACAACAACGTTACGAAAAGATTTAAAACAATTTCATGCAAAATTCTGTAATAAAAGATTAAATATTGTTTAAGAAATAAATATCGCTGTAAAGTATAAAAATGAAGGTCCAAGTTCAAAATTTCATTGAACTTAATTGACTATAACATTCATCACAGCCTGCACAATAATTTTCATCCAGAATAATCTGGAATGGTTTTGTAAAGTGCATTATTCAGCACATCAATGTATCGCGTGTATCTGCATAGATATTTATTGAGCTGCATTCGGGTCGAGGCATGCATGTGATACAGCGAAAGAGTTCAGCTAACGACGTTACGTCGAGATCCGACTCCGGCGGACCATCGCGCGCGGTGATCCGGAAAGAAGGGAAGTGGCCACGACACGGTCTGCGCTCACAAGATAATAAACGACCCGATGTCTCATGTACACAATGTATATCGCACATGTATTGAGTTACAATTAATTTTACATTGCTGTATGCTCATGTGCTTCCATATTATTTCTCTTTATCTCATTTCTTTCTATACGTATCGTATTGAGAAGCAATAACCTAGTGGTTTAGATATCAACATCTCCCTTTGGAAGTTCTGGTTTTGGAAGGAATATATAATGAAAAAACCTTCAGAGTTCACCATGATGTAGTCTGAGGCGTGTGAATTCTACTAAACCGCACGTGGACGGCGTGCCTGCCGATGGCTTTAAATTTTCTCAATGAGAGCAAATCACTGGAACGACAAAATGGCTAATGATGATGATGGCGTAAAGTATATAGGTGAAAATAATACACAATAAAGGTGGTGGCAACCAACAAATACACTGTACTTGAGATATAAAACTGTGACGGGAAAACGCATAGAAGTAGAACAATTTCGAACAACTTTAAAACGCCACTTTCCAACATCAAAAAGTTTTCAATTAATATAACGCTACTTCACGCCCATTTTCCAAACCGTGTTTGCTAAATTATCGTTAAAATACTACAATATTGTTTTAGTTACAGTTCATTGACTTCACTGAAACTAAACAACTTTAAGTGAATGATTTGATCTGAGAGTTCTCTATTGGTTTATGGAAAAACGAAGTAAATTCAAGCGACCTCATTTTTTTACAGTTATCACACCGTTAGCTTGTGCAACTAATTGCTGGTCAATATTGCAATTAAGGTAATGTTTTAACCGAAGAACATTACTTCTATAGACAAAAATGTTGGTAGAATTAATCGAAAAATATTCGAATTCATTATACATACCTAACCAGGGCCTTCCTTCTTCTTGTGCTCCCGCCGATCGCCTTTACAAATAACTTACAATGATGGTGTGTAATAGCTTAACAAAGCTGTACAACTGCGGCATATTGTGTAACACTGATATGTTTGATGCCAGAAGTGGTCACACAAAAACCACGGACAAATAAAATATATTAAGAAAGTCATTTACGCGCTGCCGCGCAGTATATCATCAGCAATAATTAGTTTTAACTGTCGCCGAATTAGAATAACTGTTGCCAATTCGAATGTAAAGTAGAAAAGCTAGGTGGCAGAATGTAATAAAATGTTTATTGTAGTCAAACAATCTGAAATCCGCAAGGGCGACATTCTTGCACGCAGCGGCTAGGCGTAAACCATCAATTAGCCTTAAGCAAAGTGGCTTTACTGCGGATAGAACGTAATGCGGCCCTCCGCGGTGGGTCTTTTAACGATACCTGATATAGAGCTTTTTCTGTATAGATATCATCGTACTTAGTTCAATTAACAATGTTTTAACGTTATAGGAATGATAAGAATACGTCATACTTACCTATATTCGTACGTACCATACATAATTATACGTATAGGTACTCAGGTCAATATCACACAATATCACACTTTGTGAGTACATTGAACCCGTCGACTACATAAATAAATAATTTGAAATTCATGTGCTAGTATTTTAAATAGTACACATATAATACTACTTTGAAGGCTTAAATTATCACGTCTTACTCATTAATACGTATATGCATTTTTTTCTTCTGTTAAATATTCATTGAAGAGTACGTCTATAATTATTAGGAAATATTTTTAACAGGAATTTTACAAGCACATAAAATATCTATATAAAAAATATAAAATAACAACGACACGACAGGTCTGTAAGGATATGAGATATTTGGCACTCCGTGCTCTGTGCCTACCACGTAAGGGATTTGGCGTGAAAATATTGTATATAAAATAGATGAACAGGTCACCTACAAAAATAAACGATCTAACACATAAATAATTATTAACGCATCTGCTAATAAATTTGAAAAAAGATCTAAAGCAAAATTAGAACTATAAAATTTTAATAGACGTATCCAGAGAGCGTCGTGTGCGAGACACGCTCGGTGCCCGAAGGCGAGGGCCGGCGTCGGAACTCGTTTGATGCATAAGTGATCAAATGGACTCCATTCGAAGCACGGCTCGGTATCCATTGCGTAACAAACCGTTACCTATCTATTTAAATTGGTCCCAGATAAATTTGATGCAGCATCCATCGCAGCGGCGAGATCTTTCACAGCACCCCATTTTGTCAACAATACCAATAGATTACTCACTTGTACGTGACTGTGGAACAACTTCAGGAGTTATGTCACTATTTCTTTATACCATCGATGGTGGTACAAGAATGCTTGGGAAATACCGTTCTAGGATTGAAAGAATTGTTAACTCAGTTCTCGGTATCACATGACAATAGATTTGTTTTACATCGTCGTACGAATATGTTTAATGATCTGTTGCAAGTGTATAAACATAACCGAACAATGCTGAACACTTGACAATGAATAACTAGACGAACGGTGTTTTAATTACTTAACATGCGTCATTTTTAAAGGCTACATAAGTTAGGCGACATTATCATCAGCATGTCTAAGTTCACTGCTGGTCAAGTCTGGATCCGTGCCCGGTGTATGACAATAAGCTATTCCATAGCTATCATGGGGCTTAAACGTAACTGGTTAAATGGAGGAGTGTACCACACTCCTCTGCCAACACCTTCGGGGATTACAGGCGTGATATTACTTTATAATTATTACTAATATAAACTAATAAGTTTTTTCAAAATATTTGGGGAAGATAGTACGATATAAATATTCCGTGACGGTCTCGAAATGAATATATTAAACTGACTAGTTGTAAGGAAAAAGGTAAGAGTAGAGCTAAGAAATGATAACAGTAACATCGTCTCTACTTAAATAACTTTAATTTCTACTAGTTACAGTAGAAATTTTCTTTAATTTCTACTAGTTCTTTAATTTCTACTTTAATTTCTACTAGTTACAGTATAACACACCACTAAGAAGAACAAATTAAGCAAATTTAAAG
>DWEC01002050.1:0-12241 GCA_018245735.1 Microceris miodesmiata
ACTAATATTTTGCATGCCTTAGCGGGCAGAACTTGGAGATACTAACTCATGAATGTAAACCTTTTATTACCCATGTTTATGCAAATAAATATTTTTGATTTTGATTTTGATTTTTTAGTGAAACATTTAAATATTACCTGGAGTTCTCCGACACATTTACTCGACGTTTCAGTCTAAAAACTGTGGCTGAACGTGTTCACAAATAATTAATTTAAAAGGTAATCAGCTACGGAACACTGAAGCGCTGGCGTACAATTCGCGCGTCACCGATTTTTTAAATTGATACTTTATTGTACACCACCATTGTGTGGACGCCACAATAGCGAATTTTTAATTAATGCAATTCGACACATTGGAGCCTCGTTAAAAGCTTAAAACGCACAACGAAACAAAAAAGTGTAGTGTTTTTAGCTTATTAGTGTCATTCTCAAATGTATGACAGTACTTGCACGGAGCACATATTGTTCCTGTTCGAGTGATGTCTCGACACGACCCGTTGTATCTATAATTTTTTTTGTCATTGCATATGCGATAACTCGCTGTTATTTGCTGATGATTTTGCTGACGCATACTGCTGCTGATATCCACTGAATCTACTTAAATATTAACTACAATATTTTTGTTGTGATCGCTTTTAGGATACTCTGTAGATAGTTTTACGATTTGCAATATTTTTAAAGTAACAATTATTTTTTATAAATACTGCGTATTCTGAAATAAATATTATTTGACGCAGAACAAAATTTAGATTTTTCAGTTTGAAAAGTGATGTGTTATTCAGATGGATACATAGTTTTAAAAACCATGTGAAAACGGTTCTTACGATTTGCAATGCACTAAACAAGGACGACATTAGATTCTACTTCATACACCTGAAGAGAAGTTACAAACGAAACTTTTTACTTGTCTATATATAAAAAATAAAATTACTAAGTTAAAAATAATTGTAGGCATACAGATAAAAAAAAAATTCAAAATTTTAACCATAGTACCTACGCATAACTCAAAACCCATGTTATATGTGTACATTACAAACTACTGCGCAAAATTCGCTCAGTTTATTCAGAAAACAAAACAAATATTAGATACTTTCACGGCTCAATTTTAATAATAATAATTTTAATAATAATTAATATTTAAAATCGAAATGAGAAGCACGAACGTTTATACTATACGGCAAAGTCACATTTATCTGTGAAACCTATATAAATTGTTAAATATTCATCTAGAAAAGTGCTAACGGAATTAAGTACTAACGGAGATAACGCCTGTATTATCACAAAAGTCCAAAAGCGAGACGGCATCTCAGCCGTACTCATACACATACTCATCGTCAGCCGGCCCAGCTGTCTGTTTGTCAGCTTATACAATTAGATAAACATATTTATTCTTCATTGTTTTTAGCAAAGGACGACATTAGTACCGAGAGGGATTTTCTATCTGTTAATTCAAGGACTCATGAAAATTTCGAGTGGTCCTAACTATGAAAACCGTCCTAACTTTGAAAATTATATAACAAATTATATTGAGTAGGTATGTATTATAACATTTGATCTTACGTTATGTTTTACTATCTTAAACGTCTGTAGGTGTAATTCTCAACAGTGAATAATGTTCATAGGATTCTCTAACGTAATATCAGGCCTGTAGTTCCCGAAGGGGTAGGCAGAGGAGTGTAGTACACCCCCACGTTTCACCAATTACGTTTAAGTCCTACAATGAAATAGGTGGTGAGCCTGATGCCATACATCGGGCACACGTCTAGACTCCGAGACACTATTAAATTAGAAAAATCCAATAGTAGGTACCCGACCCGGGATTTGAACCCAGGACCTCACGATCGGCAGTCGCGCTTGCAATTAGCAGGCTAAATTCTCTAAAGATTGTGATTCCATAAGGTCGAATTTATTATATTTCCTGCGTTAAGATTTCAGATATAGGTATGTACGCTGCAGAGACGTGGGGCTGCTATAAAATAAATATTAAGCTGTTGGACACATTCGACCTCAAGTGAGGTCTATTCTGCGCATCAAATGGCAAGATCGTGTTCCAAACACAGAGGTCTTACGTCGATCTGGTTTATGGGACGTTGGAGCGCTAATTATGAAGCGTCAGCTGAGATGGAGTGGTCACATCCTACGCATGGATGACAGCCGATTGCCCAAGGTAATCTATTATCCCGAACTTGCTCGCGGAAAGCGCAGGTGAGGTGGGCAATACCTGCGTTATAGAGACGTCCTTTAGCGTAACCTCTCGGCCTGCAATGTACCGGCTGAGTGTTGGGAGCAGCGAGCACGTCTCAGACCGGAATGGCGGCATACCGTTCACAACAACGTGGACGAGTACGAACGACACCGCCTTGAAGACCTTGACGCCAAGCGCCAGATACGGAAGACTCGACCCAAGCTCGCCTACACGTACCCATACAATGACGCTGGCCAGCTCTATTGCACTTCTTGTAGACGTAATTTTAAAAGTTAATTCGGCTTTGCAAGCCACATAAGAGCGTACCATAAAACCAATATGACACCAACGGAGTTTAGCTGACATGCACGATGTCGCAGTTACCGGAAACGGTGCGGATCATTCATTCATTCATCATTCATTAATATATCAACGCTTAAGTACATTATATACGAAAAATATGAGAAACAAGCACCCTTGTTTCCTTCATTGGATAATGTTATAATATGGAATGTATTGAGCGGGCACGAATACTGTACATTGTGAAAAATATCAACCATATTGGTATCCGCTATAGTCCGTGTCCAACATTCGAGTCGTTGTAGATTAATCTACAGTTCGTAACTCTACCAATTAATGCTATTAAGGCTAATATAACCGACAGAAATACACATACCAAATAGTTATAGATATCAATAGCCCTCTAAGCCACCCAGTGCCCTTACATTATTGAAACTGCCTAAAAAGTGTTGTGTTTGTCTTGTACACACAAGTTGTATGTTATGTAGAGTCGCGTATAAATAATGGAGCTTGGCCGCATAACACGCTGCGGGCTAGGCGCCGTGGGCACAGAAACAGTGTAGAGTCGACAAGATTTCTTCTTCATATTTATTTTCATGTCAACTACACTCTTACATTATTATTTCATCGCGTGTAATCATTGTACATTGAATAAAACATAGTCAAGTATCTAAATTAATATTCAAATAAGTTACATGTGGGAGTCACAACTACTTCTTCTTATTAAAGTGCTTCTCCGACTAGCGGAGGTTGGCTGTCAATTTTGAAAACTTCCCTCGGTCTTGCACAAGGTGAAAGAGTTACAACTAATATGACTCTACTTATAAAACAGGAATATGTTTGATATCTAGAGTTTTCAAATAAATTTACGTCATATTTTAAAATTACAGTTAAAGCGACGTTAAATAAATTCACAACACTAAAAGGACAGTAAACTCAGTATAAAAGACAAAAAATATTTTAATATTAGGAATAAAAAATCTATTTATCAATGCAGTTAATATGAAATTTAATTCTTAATGTGAATATAGTATGAACGGCGTCTCTACACAATCGTGCTCCCGCGGCATGGGTGGCGCCCGCCGCTATAAAATTCGGACAGCGGCGCGGATTCCCACAGATTCCAACTTCACATTAATTGATCGGCTCACTCGCCACCCCGCGCCGACATGATAAATATTCCGCTTAATAAAAATATTTTCAAAGCTAACCATTCCAATATAAGCACTCGGTTGTTTTTTTGTGAGCGAAGAAAAGTTGATTCATGTTAATATATACACATGCATGATATAGAAGTAAGATTTTGGGGAAGGAAAGCATCTTGATGTAATGTTTTGTATGCAACTGATTGTACTCTACAATTTGTTATAAGATTTACTGCTAATGTATTTATGCGAATATTCTCAAAAGAAGTGAGCCTCATTTATGCGTGTCTAACTTAATCACAAGTAAAGTCAAAGTTTGGATTCACACAATGTATACGTAAATACATAATAAATAAATAAATAAATATTAATAATATTACATAAATAAATACAATGTAATGTAATACACGCACATGTACCTACTAAGTACAGTGTAATTAATTTTAATATATCGGAAACCCTTTAAAACCAAACCAAAGTACCGTTACATGGCTCGTTCATTACATCACACCGCCAAATGGTTACCACAATTTACGACTTTTAATTCCGACGACGGAGCCGTTTTTAACGAGCCTCCAACAAAGGGCGTAAGTAGGCTGCTAATACAGCCTGATTCGTAGTTACCTACCGTCACAATTGAGGTGGTGATTTTAAATAACCCCTCCGAACACCGCAAAATTATAGTAAAATCATGTAATTAGGGATGTGCCTGGTAATTTTACTTTTTGCGGTCGTCGTTTCCTTCCTTATTGTTCGATTTTTTTTTAATTTCGTAACAAATTGTTAAGACAGGAAAGTCTAGTAGCTACGGTATCGGTGTAATCGATTTTGGTTATTTTGACAGTTGTGGTTTGTGAGCGATTTTTTGGCGTTCTCCAAAACGCTATGAGAATAAGTTTTTTGTTAGCTTCCCGTGGGTGGGTGAAGGTTTTTGTAAATGTATCGAATGGGTAGGAGGAAGGGCATAGACTGGTGTATATTGATATGACAAGATTAAGTTGTCACATGGGTAGGTATTTCGAAGTCTTTGAATTATGCGAGGTATTTGTTTTTGATACTAAAAATAACAAGAAATGAAAAACTGTAGGTATAATATTAGGTTGATTATTCATTATAAACTCTCGGTGTACGAATATGCGAGACAGTGAAGTACAAAAGTTTTCAATACTCGATAATTTTGAATATAAAAAGACAGGAAAATGTGAATATACTGTATGTAAAATAAAAATTGTTTTATTTTGATTGAGACCGCTAATATTAAATATGGGTTTCGGATTTTGATGCATAAGTATTGATATAGCTTTCTGTTTTGATTTAGGATAAAACGAATTTGAAGGAAGTTAAAAACAATTAGTAGCAGATTTTTTATACGAGAGATCATCTTGATTAATAAGTTTACACAAATACGTATAATAATCATAAGTCATACTACTTCCTTTAAAAGTTACTCATTGATAGTAACTAAACAAGGGGCGAGGGTGAATAAGTATATAGATTAAAGTAATTTTTCGCTTAAAATCTAGCAGTGCTGTGAAAATAAAGGCTTTATGAGGCAATTGTTACACGTCACGCGAGATCTCGTGCTACACTTGTGGAAAAATTTTTCTTTTTAATCGAAAAAGACGAGTGAAAAATCACTATAAACTTTAAGACATACTCTACACTGCATTAATTCAAATGGTTGACCAAAAGGTCCAACGTTTCGCCCAATTTTAATACCAAAAGAGAACTTTGATTTTAAAATTGAGCGAAAAGTATACTTAACGCCAGCAATAGTGGATACCTACTGAGCAAACTGATCGATATTAAGGCAATTACCATTCAAAAATCAGTCAAACATCATAATTAATGAGGCGGGAAAAAACATCTCTAATTCCATTTCCTGGTCTCTCTTCAATTGTCACATCAATATTATTTTTTAGGAAGCAAATTAATACTCTGTTAAATATTTGCATTATTCCTATCAAATTTACTACTCGCTATTACATCTAGATATTACGTAATTACATTATGTTGGAAGTATTCACGCAACAAAATAATCGCCATAGACATTTATTTTTCGTCGTAAGAACATAAAAACAGAGCTCGCTTCTATATGTAGGATTTAAAAGGGCGCCGTCTTACGACTACTCTCGTTATCTACGTTTACGCTCGTACGCATAAGGCAGTGTAGAGCTGCCGAACAATTATAGAGTTTGCCTAATCATTCGAAAACTAACGGCGTATGCTTTGTTGTAACAGTTTCTTTTGCGTATAAGGCTAACGGCATTTTGTCACAAGTGTTCATGGCTGACAAGCTAAGTTTATTTCATTATACCGCACATTATATTTGTTGTTATTGTAAATAATGTTCCTTTTGCACGTTGTACACCCCTACACCTATTATTAAATTTCTATTTCTTCTACCTTATAATGACTTTCCTAAAACCACCTTAGTGTTTAAGTAAAAATAGTTAAATATAAATATAGATGAAGATAGTTAAAACAATCATGTTTTATGTTACTTAACTCATCTGAAATAAATGTGGTAATCAATTAGTAGACACCAAAGGAATGAGTGCACAGCAAATTTGACGACAAAGCGTGTAAGTGCGTTATGCATGTATTTAATTAAATGATTTGCAGAAGGGAATACGACATAAGAACTGATAAATATAACTGTTTATTAAACCAGAATATAGGTGTTCATATCGAAAATTATTGTAAAAAGAAAAATCATTTAGAAAAGTAGTAGTTATTTATATAAGTAACGGATTTAAATTAAACAGCTTCAATTTAAGTATTACAGCAAAATGAAACGGAACGCTCACTTCTGCTGGACGCAAAGGAACGTTATTACAATAATGTGTGTTTACGCTTCAACGCATACAAATAGAGTGAGCTGCCAAAAAAGTTGAAAGCAATGTACGCGGTATGAGCAATTCAAAAATCGAATACAATAAGGATACGAATACATCTGTACAACCCCGACAATGCGCTGGACGTTTAAACAAAGGCGTACTGTGAATGGGATGCATTGTGTTACCGCCCGTGGCACAGATTGAGTTCGAGTATCGAGTTCTTGTTAGAAAAAAATATCGTTGATCTTTTAATTTAAATATTCGTTAGAAATGTCGTTAAGCTTAAATGTAAGTATATATGTATGTGTATTTACCTTTATTAACTTTTTCGATCTATTATAAGTACCAACGTATGTAAGTAGTGACGGCCTAATGGTTTAGTATTCAGTATCCCACTCCGGGGGTTCTAGTATCATATCCCAGCATGATATTATTTAGAATATCATATGCGTTTTTAAGATAAAAATATTCTTGCAATAGTGAAGGAAAACATACACATCTTGAAGTTTAATATCACATTTTCAAAGGCGTGTGAAATTTGTGGATCCACACTTGGCTAAGCGTGACCTGTCTAGGACCTTAACGCATCTTATTCGGAAAGGGAGCTTGTGTCAGATAATGGAACAATAAAATGGTTGGTGATGGTGGTAACGAAGTATATTTTAGATAAAAGTATCTAAGAATTTACTTTACCTATAGGATACATTTGTTTGTTTCAAAATAATTTTCATAATATAACCCGAAATATCTAAGCTTAGGTACTGTGATTTTTGTATATAAGGAAATAAAAAATATTTGACGGTAGATTATTGAAATAAATATTAACCCTCTACCTATAGGTACCTACGTGTCAAAATTTGACTTGGATACCTCAAACCTTTAAATCCAATCAACTTCTGTAAGAGATCGTTTACGATTGAAATGGACACTTCAATTTAAAACTACTGATGAAGATACCTCTACCCGTGTTATTGAAACCGATAGGAGCCGACTTGTAAAATTAAAAAGTTGAAATGGGCTTCACAATAGATAAAAAAACGAAAGCCTCTATGATTTGATAGTGACAGACCCCGTGTCATAGACAAGTTGTAATCAAAATAGACATGTAATACGAGAACAGTTTGAAAATAGATATTAGAAAGATTTGATGGGAAAATCCTTACAAGCAATAAATAGAAAAATTTATACCGATGTATGTTTGTATGTAGATCATAATAATCTATTTGTAGTTCGATATTATAAAGCGCATATATAACAAATTTTCATTAAAAATCATTATGAAAAAACTAATTTAGTGGTAGGTATAAAATTGTAGCCCGGTTTTTTATGATTGCCGTAATCGACACCAAATGAAGCCGCGAGCGGGTGCTAGTTAAAAATAACGAAGTTGCTCATTGGCGCGTAAATTTGACAGCCCTGCGGTTGGCGGCAAAAGAAAAGGGACTAATTTGAACATTTTGAACAAAGAATATTCGAATGTCGTTCCGTTAATCAGATTTGGTATAATTCTGGTTTGTTTTCTTTTCTTTTTCATTCGTTCGTTATAATAAATCGATTTATAACTTAAATCAGAACGAAAAAACGCTCATTGGTATATACAATTATATACACACTAGTAAAAACTTTGGTTTTTCATACTTAAAAGCAGTGAAATAATAATTAATATCCATCCTAAAGTTTGATAATTTCGTTAAATTAGTTTGACAATAAGTTGAAGGAGCATAAATTACAAAATTTGTTATAAATCTGAACGTCTTTACAATTTTCAAAAAAATAAAATCAACGAATCCCGTTTTGTTATGTTCTAACTACATAAAAGCTTAAATAAAAATGTAGTACCTTAATTCTAGCTATCGTTTATCAATATCAGAATTACATAGATGCTCCTACGGGCTCGTATCTTAATAGAAACATGTATCCAACCAACCAATAGTAACCATGCTTAGATAATACGAAACGCTGACTAGGTGTTAAATTTAACACCTAACTATGCCAAGGGATTATCAACCATTTCGTCTAAATATAAGGTTCCAAATAATCTGACAATGAACACACAGTGGTCAAGCGGAGCTCAAGGACAATAGATCTTATATCCTGGTGTTAGAGTCTATACCACCGTTCCGCCAATACGGATTACGATTCTCTTATAGGCGTCAATTTTCACACCTAACTGTATATTCGATTTTCGACTCTGTCACTACAAATTACGGTTTTATTTACGTTGGGAAACTTCATGCGTTAGGTCGTTTGTGATGTTAGTATAGCGAAGGTGTCGGGTTTCACGCCTATGGTGTGAAGGGTCGGAGTTTTGGATTGTGATTGGTGGAAACCCACACTTTCCATTCGCTAGGTGTTGATTACTGAAGATATGACGCACGGAAAAAACAGGCTTCAGTCTACTTGCTCTATTTATGCCTTCGATGTCATTATAAGTGTAGCCATGTACCATATTGTTATCAGATACTTGATATTTTCTATCATTATCTAATTTGTTGTACCTGGCCAGCGTAGCCAGGTACAACAGCTATTTCCAATCTTTAAGGAGATCTGTGTACCTACAACAGACGACACAACTACACTACAACAACTACTACAATAGAACTATAAAAGAGTTGTTGATGATAGTGACTGCGATGTTTTTACTTGTTTTGGAGAGAAACAATTTATGTTCAATTTTCGAATCTTTATCGAAATTTTTTTTGTAACATCTATAATATTGTTTATGTTAGAAAAACCTTGTATTCTTTACAATACTTACGCCAAAACTTATTACAACACGGTCCAAATGCTAGTTGCTAGGATTCTCCTATGTTAAATGACGTTGGGGAGAATTTAAAGGTGCACAAATTTATATACGAGTGATATAATAAAACTTAGGCATAGGTAGGTAGATACACGTTATATCTTAACGTTAAGCCTTAGTCCAGCAGTGGACTAAGACAGGCTGATGATGTAGTGATGATGAAGTCAATGAAAAAAGTCAGACTCTGGAGCCCTGGAGGTGAAGGCTAAACTCTTAACTACTATCATAAACGAATAGTTATCTAAGATTACTTGTCTGCTAACTGCAATACATCGTAGGTACACATTTTTTTTCGCAGGGACGAAAACTAAATCAGTGGGATATTATATAACCTACCGCTTAGTAACGGCATGTGTCCTGAAAAAGAAAAAGATTACATCAGCATTAAATTAATAACATTTTTAGGGAAGTAACACTCGCTAAACCAATGAAAATATCTTTCAACTGTTAAAAAGAACCTCAATTTCCCCCCTTTTTGAATATAAATGAACGCAGTGTTCAAACGATTTAATCAAATTACACTCAGATTATCCAGTTTCGCATCTGCTGAATTCCCAGCCATCTTTGCTTCATATCTATATAACATTTTCTTATTCGTTTTGCGTCTGAATGGGTATGAAATAAACGCTAGTGTGAGCAGAAATAGCGAGGGAGCTTCATGGAATCCGGACGATTAATCTTGACCGTATCTTCATCTGTTCTGCGCGTGTTACGTAGAACACTTGAAATAAGCGAGAAAACGGCGCTTGTCCGCCATCTTGTATTTGCTTGTTTTCTTTTTTATTTCAATTTTATTTTTCTGTCGCTGCAAATCATCATGATGTCAGTCAGTATGTATTATTAAATTATAATTATTGTTACTGAAATATGAAAGTAATGTCGTATAGTAATCCTCTATAAATATTTAGTTTTTGTACAAGCGTTTCATGGAGAGTTATGGAAAACTGCATAGAGATGAATATTCCAAGTAAAGAAATTTAGTTAATTAATTACATATGTACTTAAATTATTTTTAGTGCAAAGTGCAAAAAAGTAATAATTAGTAATAGCTGATCTAGAGGCCAATTAAAAATCTACTTTTCATACCAATCTTGATTGTTTCCTTCTTTTAGTACCTATACCTACAACTGCCAGAGTTATCACTGACAAGAGTTAGCGATCGATTAATAATGTGTTTTAAAATATTTTCTTCTATATTGAATCTCCACTGTTTTTCTTTTTACTGTATGTACCTAAAGCAGATGATAAACATTAATGAAGTACGAGATATTAAATAATTTTATAATCAAGTGTAAAATTCTGATCCTTTGTGACAAACAAATGTACACGGACAAATTTGTTTACGTTAGGAAAGCTGGTAGATACCACGTGCCAAGTATCTACGAGTATGTTATATTATTATCTAAAATCTTGTTATTCCGGTTTGGTTTCTTAAAGGTGGTGTAATAATTAATCTTCTATGTATTTTATCTGCATCTGTACGTCTGCATGCCACACCGTCTCCCGTTAGCAGTACGCGGAACACTTGAAATAGGCGCGAAGTCGCCGCTTACCCGCCATTTTGTATACGGATTTATTATTTTGTATAATAATTATATACCTGTCCATAGTGTATTTTTTTTTGCTGAACACATAGACAATGGACGACAGGAGAGATGTTGGGTATTATTTAGTCATTTTAATATGTGACTATAATATTTGCAACGTATCTGAACAAACATTGTACTTACATTTGAAATATTTCATTACCTAGTGGACAAATTCGACCGCTTAGGAGATAATTAACAAAGCACCGTACCTAAACCTAAGCATCAGGCACTAGGTAGATAATAAATCCAAAAAGCTCGTAGTCCTGCAACGATTAAAAATTGAAAGCAATCTACAAAGTTAGTCAGTGCTGAGACCGGCCAGGACATGGATGGATGATAGATGACAATAAAAGTCCTTGAGGGATTTCCTTTCTTTCGAACGGATGTAAAAAAGTACCTTAGTCTTGTCCGTAGAAACCTCATACTCCTCATAAGAACATAATGAAGTAGGAACCTGTCCTGCCGCAGTCGCTGAAGAAAAAAATACCCAGCAATAGTATTTTCCATGTGACTATTAAAACGATTTAGGTAGACGAAATTTACCTTATTATTTGAGCATGATGTAATTACGTGTATGACTATGTATGTATGTAACTTGCATGCGTGTTTTTGTTAATATAAGGTTATGTAGATACCTACATATCTATTATGTATTAACTTAGTAACTAATGAAACAATGTCATACTTTTGCTCATTAACCAGAGAGTAAAAACCGCCAGATACTTACCGTTGTAGGTACGAGTATAAAGTACTGCCATTTTTTACATTTTTTAAACTTTATTTTTGTAGATTCATGTTAGAATTTTTAATACCTAGAACATCTGCGCATGGCTACAGCAAGGCAGGAAGCGCAAAATAGTTTTTCAATACCAATCATACCTGGTTGTTGGCGTAAACGGTAAAATCGCTAGTTTGCCACGAAACATCAAACAGTCTCTAACAAATAGTAGCATCAGTCACAGTCTTGGCGTTACATAAGGGTTGTCAAAATATTTCGTAACAAAATATTTCGTAACCTTTTCACCTAATAGAAACATAAGTCGTAATTTCATTTTAGTACCTACTGATAACAACACATGAATAGTATTAATAAATAGGCCATAGGTAAGGCCTTTATCCAGGAGTGAACTTAGACAAGCCGATGATGCTAATGATGAGAAAACTCTTAAAGGAAAGGCTAAAACATGGATGCTTACTTACGTACTTGAACTATTTTAATTACGTAATAAATATAATAGAATCAAAACTTCATTTGTTATTTTCGTGCTTTAATAAAGTAATTTTTATTTATTTATAGGATAGGTACTCATTGGTTCAATTATCTACGCCTTAAACATAATACATATATCAATGGCTTTTCAGCATAACACCAATTTTGCC
>DWEC01002051.1:0-12239 GCA_018245735.1 Microceris miodesmiata
GATTTTTTTAACTTGAAATTCGTAATAGTGGCTTGGAGTCTGTATTTGTGCCCTAGGTATAAAATAGACTCACCACGTCATCCATAATGGGACGGATAACGTACCCAATGCTATATGGAAATAAACTACATCCGAACGCCTACCTCTTCGGGAATTACTGATGTGAAGTTACGTTTTAAATAAACAATAAATATAGCGTATAGAATTGGAAAACACTGGTATGGAACTTTGTAAAAGGTACGGTATTTATTACCTTGAATATTTGCGTTCTCAAATCTGTTTACAATCTCATGATTAAATAACACCTGTGTGAACTGTCATTTTGATATGCCGATGTATTGGATATCCAATCTCAAAGATATCCATAAATATATGCATATACCTTGAAACTGGAGACCAAGGCCAACCAATCTTGATCAAATAGGTAACGTGACCAAATATTTTTGGCTAAGAGAATCAGAGTTCTCTGATTACTGTGTGCGTTTGTAAACAATGATCAAAATTGAAGAAGCATATTACGGCTATATGTGTCGATCAATTTTGTACTTGGTGCTCTCAATCTACTCGGTAAGTGACATAGCGTGCAGATATGAATGTATCTATATAAATATGTGGAGGGATGATATACGCAAAGTGGCTGGCAGCGGTTGGATGCGTAGAGCAGAAGATCGACCTCAGTGGCGTGCTATCGTAGAGGCCTTTTTCAAACAGTGGACGGGAGTAGGCTGATAATGATGATGCTGAAAGTATGTCCTCTCTGTCTATACCGTAGGGAATCTGGAGTGATGGCCGAATAATAATTAAAATAAATAATTAGGATCTGATGAAACACTGTCCGTGCATTTATTTTCAAAAAAGTAGGTTGGTACATATACAGAAATTGTGTTATGATAAATAACAAAGTTAAAAATATTATTTGTTAGATATCAAACGTCTCGTTTCATTTTCAAAGCAATGTTTTGATATTAAATTGACCTTTAACGCTACGCAAATTTAATTTCTATTAAGTATATTTCTTTGAACTCAAAAGAAATATAAAAATAATATGTGTGTATTAACAAATTACGTAATTTCTTAACTCAAAACGCGCCGTTTTATATATCGAAGGTAAATTTATAAAAAGATTTCTTACGAAGCGTTTAAGTATAATATTTTTTAATGTTCAGTTGCTACAGGTTCACCGTTAATTAAACGGTGGGCCGTAAACGACGGATTATAGGCGCGATGTTACGTGACGTTTTTTTATTCGTTATATATCAATATAGAAAAACGCACGTCAGATCCGTAAAGATACGTACATTTGGCACTTACAGACTAGGTTTGATGACATAATAATATAAAGTTTTGATTAGTAGAAATATAATTAAGACCGTCTTTGAGACCCCCAAAGAAAACAGTAACTGCAATTGGGACCGACTGTTTAACTCGACTTAGTGGAATATAAAAAAAAAATTCTAAGGCATGTGAAGTCTACCAACATGCACTTGGCCAGCATGGCAGAGTATGGCCTTAACCTTCTCACTCTGGAAGTTGATCCGTGTCCAGTAGTAGAACGATAAAAAGGTCGGAAAAATACTATAATTACATTCTAGTTTGTGGAAATATACGATCAGTGGTGAACCATCCAAGTACCAATTGTGCAAAGCGTTTCTTACTAGATAAATTGCTTGCAATTCACAACCATGCTGGAGGCACTAACTTTCAATTAATTGATTATAATAATTGAAGCTAACAATCCCATTTCTACAGTCCTTTAAAAGTTTGTAAGAAGAATGACTTTGGGCAGCACCAGCTACTAGTGACTACCACCGTTTCCTCCTCTATATATTAGAAAAAACACCGCATAGTGAAATAAATGGAAACTTGCAGACTGGCACAGACAGTATTTTAATCGGAATTTAAGAAATCCGTTTATTTAATTGTACAATGTATTTATTAAAATTAAACCGGACTTCTAAACAAAAAAACACTAAATGCAAATAAAAACGGTGCTCATATTTATTTATTCTCTCCGCTTCATTTAGTCTTATGCTATAAATACGCCTCCATCGTTTTATTTTATACGGAAACAAAATCCTCAATAAAACCCTTATTAAAACTCGGTGTACCCCAACCCTAACTCGCTAAAGTTAATTTAGAGGGGATTAGGCCTAAATACAATACAGCCTTGTATGCCTGCGCTGATCTATTTGGGGTATTTATTTAGTATGGTAATTTTATTTCAAGCGTGTTCCCTTGCGTGAGAGGTCTCTTTTTATATACCGCTGTTTAGACTCTCGTTTGAGTTGGTTCGGTTTCTTTTTGTTATTCTGTGTACTTAGGGTTGCTAACGTACCCAATTTTATAAATGATATATTTGTATATGAATCCCTTCAAATAACTACGGGCTCCATTCATTAATGTTTCGCTTACAGGGTTCTTCTGATGTTTTTCGCGTTTTGATTGTTTGGTTTTAATGGTGCTGTTATAATCGTTGGATATTGGTCGTCTTTTAAATTTGGATGGGTCGCTAAGCTACTAGAAAATCCAAAACCTATCTGAGTATTTGTTATTATACGACTCGTCGTCAACCCTATAATAACAAATAATGTACAGAACCATGGTCTAATTATTAAGTGTTTCGTGAGTATTTATTTATACATATGATTATAAATGTAACGGCTTAATGTAACGCTTAGACATACAATTGGGCGCGCATTACGGGAAACTGCTGGATAAATTTCAATTAAATATTATAAGTTTTATTTCTTATTGTTAGACCGTTATATAAAAATAATATTGTTAAATATTCATTTAATATATTGTTATTGAAAGGCATTTCATATAATCTAATTAAAGGTTATTTAATATAATGTCATTATTTCAATCGATTATTATAGGACTACATAAAATTAAAATTAACAACTACGTGAACAATGTGAAAAAGTGCATGTACTGCGACGTAGTCCCGACCACGAGTATAGGTACTACACATACATACATATCTTCACTTCAAGTCACTTACGGGATAGGTAGAGACCACGCAGTGCCAAATATCCCTATCCTAATATATACATACATAATATATGCTTATGATTTGTAGAGAGTCGTAAATCACAAAGTTCATGTCCATATTACTATGGCTTATTATTTATGGAGCGCGAGTTCGTGGGCGCATACAAGCATTATAGTTATATGGCGCCTTTAACCCATTTACGTTTTGTTATAGTGTTTAATGATGTTTGGTATGGTGGTCCGGTGGTTAGTCATAACTGCTGTACTGTGGGTTGTGAGTTCGATTCCTATACAGTAAGCATTGGTGAAGTAAGTATTTATTTATGAAACATCGTGACGAAACCTACACACCTTAGAATTTATAAAAAAATAATTCTAAGATGTGTGAAGTCTGCCAACCCGCACTTGGCCAGCGTAGTAGACTATGGCCTTAATCCTCTCAATATGAGAGGAGACCTATATTCCAACAGTGAAATTATAATGGTTCGACTATTATTTAAGTATTGGTGTGATTAGCAGTGATTATTCAAGAACATTATACATATATGTAGGTATTGGTTTTGTCTGAATTGTCATCAAATGACCATGTGTGAAGATATTGGGAAATATTGTTATTTATCATTTCGTAATAAATCAATACATTAGATATAACCCTTCACCACCATAATATAAAGCAAATGCACAGGTCATTAAACCAACGAATACTGACGAATTGGAATTCCTTTATCAGATATATATCGGTGTACATATATATGTATGTACATAGATTCATATAATCGAATCGCACGCCACTGAGCTCGATCTTCAGCTCTTCGCATCCAACGCTAAGAGTTGTTTGGTTATAAGCTTACTTATAGTTACTTGCTCCTACATAAAAAGTATAATATTCCGTTTATTAAATTAAAAATATTTTTGTAATATTCTGTTAATAACAAAAATGGTGTTAGGTGAGGAAACGTTATGTGGGGAAACTGGTGAAACGTGGGGGTGTACTACACTGCCTACCCCGTCATGGATTACAGGCGTGATGTTACGTGTTACGTAATTAGATGGACAGTACGTACGTTACGTACGTGTGTGAGTGTGTGTTTATTTGTATTTGTGTGTATGTGTATGCGTGCAATGAGAACTAGTGTTTGTTCTGATCGGAGTGGAATAACATTTACGTAAGCTTTTATTCATTCGTATACAAATATCTATATTTAGCCGATGTCTGGTTATAGGATGGTTATAGGACGCGTATTTTGGGATAGGTGTGGGACCGAATCACCGTCTGTGGAGATGTCCGGAAATATATACTACATATTTTAATAACATGGAAATATAAAGCCTAAGGCTAAAGAAAAGCAGTGATAACCTAGTGGTTAAGAATTCAGCCTCTCACTCCGGAGGTCCTGGGTTCAAATCCATGGTCCGCAGCTCTTTAAAAAAGTGCGTTTTAAATTTAAATATCACTTGCTAACGGTGAAAGAAAATATAGTGAGGAAACCTGCATACTTTATAATTTATAAAAAAAATCCCAAGCTGTGTGAAGTCTGCCAACGCGCCCTTGGCCAGCGTAGCAGACTATGGCCTTAACCCTCTCAATATGAGAGGAGACTCATATTCCAGCAATGGAATTATAATGGGTCGATTATTATTATAAATATAAAACAATTGCACCAATCGAATCAATTTTTATGTAAGCTAGTGTTATTCTATATAAGTTCTGTGTAGAGTGTGTACATAGCCTAACTTAAAATAACTTTACCAGGTTTAAATTTAGAAGGTTTCAGTTGTCTTATGAATTATTAGGCATTGTACAATTCTAATTGGATTGTAAAACGCAAAATCCTATGTACAATCAGAAATATCAATGATCCGATATCCAATTACTCTTATAATGAAAAAAATCTAAGTTATAATTATGTTTTCCCACCATAAACATGAATTGTCACAAGAACAAAGCTGGCTATTAAGCTATTTAATATAATAAACTAAAGATTACAAATAATTGGTCACATTTCCGTACATAACAGGAAAATTTTGCCGTTTATATTACAATGTAGTATTATTATATATGGATAGTTCATTTTTTTTGTTTACGACACAAAGTACGTTCTATAAACATTGTTTCGTAACATGGGATGTTTAGGTGTAGGTGAGATAGGTGTAGTGAGATAGATGTAGTAGTAGGTGAGTTAGGTGTAGGTTAGGTGTAGGTAAGAACGTCCAACGTGGGACATTTTAATATTACATCCACACGTTAGAATATTTTAGGGTGTAGACAGTGAGGACCGATTGCATAAATAAGTATCCATACAAAATTGCCGTGATTTTGCTGTATTCATTATTATATTGATTCATGCATGCCAGTTTTGGTGATTGGACATTTAAATACCTGATTTGATTTGTACCGGCTTGATTCACGTATGTTTTTTTTATAGCCCGGACCTATCCAAAACTATTTATACATATATGTATGCCTTATAATATAAACAATTCGATAATGCTTATGTTACATAATTATGTCGATTTAGCTAAATTAATTAATAAAATGATGTATTACCTCATGTTGTATTTATATCGCTTAAGTTATCGTCTTTTCGCAGATAGATATCTCAGTTATACATATTTATTACAACGCAATAACAATAAATAAGAATTCGCGAAAAATAACGCATTGCTAACATTTATTTGCGTACACACGAACGTAAGTAATTGAGTATGTATGTTGTACGGAGTGAATTACTCGACAATAGGATACATAAATGAGATTGTGGTCGATGCGGTGTTTAAACACCTTAACGGTTTTTTAAGTAACTTTCCACAGACTCGACAATTCTTTTAGGGTGTCTGAAGTATTTCGCGAAGTGTGACGACCGATACCGAAAACAGCCGAGGACACCTGCTGAACACGAACTCCACAGCACGCGAATGGTAGACAAAATGTACTCTATCGGGCACCCCTCTAGGGGGCGACTGCTAAACATTGTTACTTTCCAAATCGCTTTCAAACTGCCAACGCTTTCGTGAGTTTGTTTTGTAAGTTTTTCCCTAGTAATAATGTAGTGGTTATTGGTAACGTAATATCACGCCTGTAATCCCCATAGGGATAGAGGAGTGTTGTTATTAATAAACTAACAATTTCAGATTATTGTGTATTATTATATTCAAACCATTATTTTTAAAATAGCTTTCCCCGGCTGAATGCACAAAGTTCGCATAGATAATAAGTTACTGTATGAATGTTTGACTGCTTCGTTGTTCGAGTCGTTGCGAACATGGTTGTTGATCAAGAGGTCTTGGGTTCCATCCCCAGGTCGGATACTATCGAGTGTTTCTATATTAGAATTCCTAATACATAGTAATTTGGAGTCCGGATATGTGCTCAGTACATGGCAACAAGACGATATTCCATGATGGGATGAAGAACATTATATATAGGTGAATCGTGGGAGTGTGTGTATGTCAAACGGTGGAACCATAAAAGAAAACGTAAATTTTTATTACAATTACAAAAATGATAAAAATATATTGACAGCTTCAATTATATTTTGTTATCAAACTGTCAGGATAAAACCTATTAAATTAGTATCTAACAAGTGCCCGCATTTTCTCTGTCAATTTAATTAAATATTGACTATATGACTGGTTGAGTAGAAAAAATATTTTTTAGTAAGAGTTATTATCAAATGCGCAGTAACTGTTTTTATACCTATTAAATTTTGACTTTTTAGTATGACGTGAGTTATATAGTTATTCAGTTAAAATAAAGTAAAAAATAAAAGTGCCCATACACTTGCATACAATTCCGTTACGTATAGCGATATTTAAAACTCTTTGTAAAAGTTTAACGTGTCCCCGTTTCACTTTACAACGTCATAAAAATATTTTAGAGAACACGAAAAGTTACTAATCAATTTTAATACTGTATATTCAAAACGACATATGTTTGTTATGTTTCTGAAATTGATAAAATTGACTGGGAACATAGAACACGTTATGGACTATTTTGGTATGTAGTTAATTCTAAAAGAGTCAAATATGATAGGTAATTCGGTATAGACATAAGGTTTCCAAGCATAATAGCCATGAATAATACTTAGTACTCCAGGAAGAAAAGGGAGAATATGTACAAATAAATAAGTACGACAAAATAGGAAAATTAATAATCCTAATGGAATGTAAAATTTCATTTCACAACACGTTGTAATTATAAGTACCTAATAAAAAGTATATTTTCGCTTCCATGATGCCATGAACTACCTAGCATGCACGTCTACATGTCGGTTCCCTCTTGTTCCCCCTGGGTTCCTAAGGACTGCACGAGTGGCACTCGAGTTTTTGGGAACCCGTCTCAAACATGCAAAAGTGCGCAAAAATCCACGTTATTTCTCTATGAGCGGTTTTCATACTCTGTTGTTTATTAAGACTATGTACATAAAAACAAAAACATTTTATTTTCGTTTAGGTAGGTATTTAAAAACAATGTTGACGACATGTAAAATTGGTCGTTGTAAATATGTTAGGTAATATATTGATTTACTAAGGAAATACATATTATATAGAAAATCGTCAATGTTATGTATATATTCTTGTTAAAGCGAGAATTACAACTGGACGTGTAATACTCAAGTACATATGGTAGTATATTTTAAGGTCAGAGACCAAATTTTCATGTAAGTATCTCCTGCTATTACAGTGTAAAATCTATGTTTGTAAAACTTTCTTCGGGTACATATATAGCGGGTTACACATATAAAAAGGTAATTATTAATCGTAAAAGTTAAGATTATCATAAGTATAAACCAGACGTATTAGAGATACTTTGTATTTAAAATTTATTAAAGATAGCGAATTGTGAGGATTTAAACTGAGGACGATCGTGAGGATTTAAACTGAGGAAAATTGTGTGCAAATTCAACACAGACGTTTTATAAAACGGTAATATTACACCCCTTGAAGTGGTGATATGTTATCGATTGTTGTGTTTCTTTCTGCGATCATTTACATTCTGTAAGCGAAAACGAGACAAAGAATGCAGTAAGTTAAGGGTAGCTATAGAACTTTTATGAATATGTTTTAGCGTAGCAATAATTTAGAACGATTTGATGACATTGTTTGACTATTTTTTTATACACGGTTTTATTTTTAGAATATCAGATAGAAGAAATGCAAAATGAAAAGATTCTCGAAATAAATTTGTAAGCGTATATATTGAATTAAAAGAATGTATTTCATATTGAGGGATTGAGAAGAAAATGTTAAAAAACGTGATTTTACTTTTAATAATAGTTTTAAGTAAATTTATCAGGTTTAAAATACAATAGTAACACAGAGTATAATCGATGACAGTTTCATAAGCGATTTGAAAATGTAATTTACAAAATCGATTTAGTGCTAACGAGTACCTGCAATTTATAAATAGACACACACACGATAAGTGACATAATTTTAATACATTGTTATACACAATTTTATACAAGGAAGACATTACAATCAAAATATATAAAACATATGTATGAGTCGAATGTATCTATTAAATACAAAATGTAAACTTGTTTGGAATGTAAATAAATACGTGATTTACCACTTAAAAATAAAACAAAAATAAAGATTATGAAATTCTTCCGCAAAAGTAAGGAGAAACAAAGTGAAATAAAAACGCTTCTGCATACTGAACATTTTTGTGCATTCACAGACAGACAAAAGGCGGTTATTATGCCCTGTTTCAAAGCTCTGGCTTTAATTATGCCAATTCAACCTTTCAAGAGACCGTACGAGTTAGAAAAATAAATGTTACCAAACAAGCGTAATCTAAGAACTAATAAAATTTCCTGGCTCACAGAAAATAGCCCGATAAGCGTCAAACAGCTCACTTAGCGATATACCATGGGATTTTATACCTCAATTCCTTTATTAAAAGCACCAATTCGCGTACCACTACGAACCACTCCCGGCCAGAACCTAATTATTTGCACTTCACGTATGACGTCACTACACTAATGGAAATATTCTGAAATAAATTAATTTCTACTCACGCAGCAATGCTTTTCGAAAGCGGCCAGCGTTCCATGGAGGCCTGGTACTTCATGTTTTCGATCTGCTTTTTCAGTGCCTCTTTGTCCATGGCTGCAAGTACACTGGGATCCATCGCGCAGAATCTGTGGTATAAAACACCCACACACAAGTTAGTTTCGTGCACATACATCACTGTCGCAGTGGGCGTGCTGCTAGTACAGTCGCAAGGGAAAACGCTTTATTCAACGTATATAATAACAATGAAACTCGAAGTTCTTGTCTAAACGCAATCGCTTCGATCCGCACTTAAATTAGATGCTCTCCACTAAAATAGATTCGATACTAAAAAGAGATGCAGAAATAAATTCCTCATCGAAATGAATTTTCACTTCGATTGTACGTCTCCCGTCTCGCTCGCTCAGCAAGGGGAGAATTGTAAGGGTGTGCGTGTATGTGTGCGAATGATGCGCGCGCATGGTGATACAGTTTCTATGACAACCCCTCCACACACACAGTAGTAGTCTTGCGCAAATTTAGTTAATAGCGCCACCAATTCAAAAAAGCACTTAGCGCATTAAAAAATAAAGTTGAATTTGGAATGGGTTGAAAAGTGTAAAATTAATGAATTAGGCGTAATGCCCGGTAGTCGCCCGTGTTTTGTATTCCATTATTCTTCGTCTGTTGTACTGAAGCCGACACAGCGATGCGGCATCTGTCAAACTTATCACAAGCAATTTTGAACTTTTCCCCCTATTTTCTTAGGGCGATTGTCGTGCGTTACCATATAGTAGTTGACGGATCTGTGCTGCCAGCACCGCGTACACATTGTAGTTCTAATAAGCGCAGAGTGAGATGTGTTGTGTACACGCTTTGTCAAGTAACATCTATAAGGACGGGAATTAATGGGTCGCAGACTACCTTTGTTCAAGTGAATGCCATTTTTGACCGCAACGCTACTACACTGTTGGCTTTACTGTTTTTCAGACGCCATAATATTCTTTCCATTTGCGGCAAATGCTTGCTACTGAAGGCTATTTTAGTTGTTACTGTTACATAGATACCTTATTTTCAATGTAGTTCTTAAGATTATTAGTTAATGAAGGACTTATAACCTTATTTGTGTTTATTGGAAAATTATGGAATTGTAAAATTAAATATGAAATCAAAGCTTATATTTAGCAAATATACTAAGGGGTATTAATTTAAAATAATGTAGAGTCGCATTTAAAAATAAACAGAGTATGAGGAGGAACGAAGGTTTTTGTGGTTTTCCTGCTTTGTCGCGGTTTTGGTTTCGAAATGGCAGCAATGTTTGGGATTTTGAGGTTGATACTTGTGTCCGACTCTGGAGATGTAGCTCTATTTTAATATGTATTCGATCTGTTAAAGAGCTTTCTTTAATTTGCTTTTTGTAAGCTGTCTTTTCGATAGCGATTTAGCCGCCCAAAAGGGACTTTATATCAGATAAATAGAAATATTGTCTAATATGTTTATGATTAATAAAATTATGTACGTTAACGAATCAGCAAATTTTAATTTTAACTACACGATAAGAATAGGACATAATACTTGATATTATTGCAACACAAAAACGGATATGAACTACACGAGAACAAGAGTTGGTACCCATAATCAGAAAGAAAGATAGACAGATAGATAGATATAAAGAAAGAAAAGAGGGTAGGAGGAAAAACAAAGACAAAGAAAGAAAGCTTTGTTTCAAGAAAGTTACACACACACACATTACGTTTATTTTAAACACAATACAAACAAAAACATTGTCGTACTTATTACTATTGGAGAGGCTTATGACCAGCAGTGGACGGAAATAGGCTGATAATGATGATAATTATGATGACTTATTATCAATTGCAATTTCTTCCTATAACTCTCCGGTAAGAGACAAATATCCCATATGCACGTCAGAATATTAATTGAAGACACATCTTTTTTTCAGTAGATCATCTTGAAGTATTCGGGAATGGTATCATATCTGTCTTGGTGAACCCTGCGTTGACATTACAATAATTATTATTAATAGGATCCCGGAGTAATTATATTAATGAGTCGTCTTGTTATATTAGAATAATATGTTGTCTTGATATATAGATGTTATAAATAGAATTGTTTTGTTATATACATGTTATATACATGTTGTTTTGTTATATACATGTTCGTCTTGGTAGAGGCGTGTAATTTATGACTGTGCAGAGCGCTGATTAGCAGCAACGACGTTTGACTGTTACCTGTTCGTTTTGTTTCTCTACGGTCTGACTGTACAGAGCAAGCACATGTCATAACATTTGTAACGTGGAGCCCGGGAATATTACAGTATGCTTATCCCTTTTGTGAAATGCGGGCGTGATTTGTTGAAACTATCAACAAGTATTGGGGTGTACGAATGACTTTGCATGTGTGGGTGATTATACTCGTGGTTAATAGAAATAAAATAACATTAGCATAAAAGCGCTAAATTCCTAATCGTCAGTACAATATAATCGCTTTTATTACGCAATAACACGCCCGAACGGGTTTTTAAGTGTTATTCAGCTGCTTAATTTTTCCAATGCAGCGCTTAATTGCTTATAATGCATTTTTAGTTTTATTTCAATGGACTTTGGATTTTCATTGGTTGTTATTTTCAGTGCAAATGATTGTGGGGTTTTTATTTGGTAGTATTTATTTAAAAATACACCATATAATGTATAGTTATTATAGAACATTTAAACAGCTTGAATTTTTAAATTCATTTTCATACAATATATGTATGTACTTACATACTGTTCGGAAAATATCGTCTATACTAAGATTTTTCAAACAAAAATCTCCAACATGAAGAGGCGATTGTTATAAATATTGGTAAACAGAATCGTCGTAACTGCGGAGTTATAAAATTAACAATTACATATACCATTACTCCTCTGCGTACCTCTTCGGAGATTCCGGGTGTGATGTTATGTTATTTAATTTTTTTCGTTTTCAAAAGTCACGTAGAAGGCACGTGTACCTGTGATTTTAAATCTACGATACTCATGTTCCACATTGTCTTTCAACCAGTTACTGTAGTTCCGGAGTCAATTACATCCGGACTTCTATATACATATGCTACCGGAGTCGTGTAATTATGGATGACTGGAAATACCCTCATAGTAATTCACAGCGATTTATTATTTTACTATTAAATGTTTCGTGAGTGTTTATACACATTATTATGAATGTACCGGCTTGACTCACGTACGTTT
>DWEC01002052.1:0-12239 GCA_018245735.1 Microceris miodesmiata
GTGTAATTAACACTTACTATTTCACGTTCTGCAAGTATCCATATACCTGATCAATATGATATATCAAGAATGTTCTGCTACTTAGTTGCGATCACAGTGAGGTTCCAAAGAAAGAGCTCGAATCGATCCAAAACTAGTCGGAATATGTCGAAAGAACATACATGACGCCGACACATACGAGTAACTCAAATACAATACGTATTACATCAAGTTTTATAAAAATAAGACGGCAAAAAATTAAAAGTGGGCAGTGGGCTGGTCACATCTGTCGCAGAACTGATAGACGAGATCGCGACTTGACAAACGTAGTGTAGGACGCCCTCCAGCTAGGTGGAGTGACGATATACGCAAAATGGCTGGCAGTGGTTGTATGCGAAGAGTTGAAGATCGAGCTCAGTGGCGTGCCATTGGATAATTCTATGTCTAGCAGTGGAAGGAAATAAGGTGGTAATAAAACAATTAAAAATCTTAAACATAGTCTCATCTTAATATATCTGGTAAAACTGTGTTTGCTATCTATCGTTTCAATATACTGAAAAATCCTGTATCCATACAACTATGTATAAAAAGGTAATTTTAACCAAATCCTCAGTTAATAGGGGTCCTACGTCCGGATGGGTACTGATCAAGGCCGGATATCTTTTCCATTCCACCGTCATTAACCTTTGGGCATATTACGGTGTTGTTGCTTTACAAACGAGGAGACGACGAGCTACAAACGAGCTGATAAATATTTCAGGCTAGTTTTATTTAAAAAAATTAAATAACCCTTGCAAAGATGCAATTACTCAATTGGCGCTTTGGTCCAATGGTTAGTGAACCTGCAAATTGAGTCGAGAGTCGTCGATTCTCATTTGTAACGAACACTCATGTAATGTGAAAAGTATATTTCGATGTGGTAAATATGTTAAGGCGTACTAGATGTATTTTTTGCATACCGAACATATAATTTTCGTCTAAACGTGTGAATTTAAGACGTTTAGTGGGTACAACCGCCTGTAACCTTATTATACACGTAATATATAAATATTCTAATATGACATTGGTCTATTCCCTACTGCACATTTTTTCATTTTCCTTTTCATCGATGAAGAAAAAAATTGCTTTCAAAACCTATTCCGGTTGATGTAAATTAAAATGATATATGATCACCATCAGCCTATCAGTCCACTGCTGGACATAGGCCTCTCCCAAAAGGGGGTTTATGGGTATTTTAGGATTTAAATAATATATATAACACATCTGTACTTCCCCGAAGAGTCAGACCAACAATTGTAGTATACTCCCACAACTCACCCGCTTTTCAACGCCCATTATAGAATAGGAGTTGCCATACATCCAGCACAAATACCAACTTTCAGTTATTAATGGGAATTGATAGTTAGAAAAATCTAATAATACGCGACTCGGGGATCGAACTCAGGACCTCTTGATCACTGGACGCACTTGCTACCCTCGACCAAACGCCAGTCATATACTTTATTTGTGCGCAGTATTTATACCCGACAGACATGGGAAGTGTATTGACGGCAGTTTCCGGTTGCTGACAACGGTGACATGCGCACCATTCTGGTGATTGAGGGCCCTTCATCCTATAACGTTATCCGAAGTTCTTTGTGTACATATTTATGTTAAGAAGGCATGCTCTCATACTTGGATCAAATCGGAGATATCCTAAAAGAGAGCCTTGACAAAAGTTCCTTCAATGGTCGAACTTGTTTGACGATTTTAATCTATATAGAAGAGGCGGTAGAAATCTACCAGCACCGCGGCGGTGGGAATGCTTAACTTCAGTTTACTTCTGTAGGAAACAGGCGTAAATATTGTAGTTAATAGAGGTCCCAATATGTCCAAAAAGTAATGAAAAATACAACTTTTCCTTTAATGCTACGCGAAGCCAAGGGGTCATCTAAATGATACAAATTGATGAATATGGTGTTCCACATATATACTAAGCAATAGGGGTTTAAAAAGATATAAAAAAATTAAAATCATCGTCATCAAAGAGTTTATCCATTCACTGTTGCACATAAATCTCCTCTCAAAACAAAAAGGACAAGACTCTGGTCTCCTTCGGTGACCGAATACAGTGTGGCATAATTTATACATAAATACATATAACTATTCTATTAATATTCACCATAATAATTATTATTTTCGAGTATCGGGTTGGCGTGGACTTAGGTGAAGCGTGAAGCTTAAAACCGTTCGCGATGGAGGACTACTCTGTCCCTGTGGAAGCTCTCTGTCCCATCTTGGGAACATAGGACATTAACAGAGAGAGAGAGATAATTCTTTTTGATGACAATGCTTCAAATTTGTTCACTTATGTAACAGTCGCTGGTGAAACACATCCCTTAGGTCTCAAATTGTAATAGGAAGCTCTCGGTTTTAAGTCGGAGATTATCAAGTAGATTTGTTTATCAACCCTTTGCATTAAGCTTTTAATGTATACAAATGCATGACTACGTTAAGCCTTCTTATCATCTTGTTAGTTGTTTTTGTGCTCGCTTTTGTATTATAGTGGACTAGAAATATTTATTTAGTCGCATAACTTTTTTAAAGCTCACCGCTAGGCATAGATCGTTTCATATTAATTGAGAAATTGATATGATTTGATCAGTACCTAATTGATAGATTTATATTTAAAAATAGTGAAATATCCAAGAAAGGAAACTGTCCATTTTCACAATTACATCTTTTGTAGCAATTTAACCTCAATCATATTTCTTTAAACAAAATTGGGATTGGTCCTGTAAATCTGAGTATTGATGTGATCTAACCCTTGCCATGAATAGTTCATTGACGCCACGCACTGCACTTGCCCCAAGTGGCAAAACGTTTATCGCTGTGGCTATTATTGCCGGTGTTTAAAATGTTTCCTTTCAGTTTAAGTGCGAGGTAAGTAGATATTGTTGCACGTGAGTAATCATACCTTAAAGCTCATCGACAGTTACTCATGTGTGTATGATCTCAGTAAGAAATAAACTTCTATTTGAGATTGGATGAGGATATTCAAATCCCGGGTCAAGTATTATTTTTCTCTCACTTAGATTTTCTAATAGAAATTTCTAGTAGTGTATAGCAATAGGCTTACCTATTCCATTGTGGGCCGTAAGCGCAACTGGTGAAATGTGGGAGTGTCCTACATTCCTCAGCCGACACCTTTAGGAATTACAGGCGTCATGTTTCTACGCGGATATTTGCTTGTTGACGACTTAGTCTAAGTAAACCACCTACTTGCTAGTGCACACAAATATGTATTACATTTTCCTATATGCATAGTTTTAACATAACATCATGCCAGTATGTGCTCAAAGAGGTACGCAGAGGAGTGCATTACTACCACTTTTCAATAGTGATAATTATTAACAAAAATTATATTAGTTTCAATTGCAAGTCTGTAATATATATGTGTAACTATGAACCTTCAATATTTAAATTAAAATAAATATTCACATACTTTAGTCTTACCAATTCTTTAAAATATTACACGTACAATACAATACGTACATTGTGATAGAAATATTTTGCACAAATTTTTAATAATGGGACGGTCAATTTGGTAGTCGATATTTGAATTTTTAAACGTCTCTTAAAATAATCTTAAATCTGGACTCATTTGTTTCATTTTGATAACTCTAATAATATTTTTTAATGCACTACAAATAAAAGCGTAATTCTTTTTGTTTTTTTTTACAAAAAACGATCATCGTAAGTATTCTGATATTTACTTAAGGATAATTTGCAAAAGAAATGTTTAAGAAGTTATCTATTTACCCTGTTAGAGTCACAGATATTCTGTTACATTGCAGGTGTAGATTGAAAAATACGAGTATCTCCTTAAAGTTTCAAGCACTGATTCTTTCCTCGCCCTTTTCCCCTCAACCTAACAATACAGTGCTGAATAAAATTCGACTCAGTACAAACATAATAATTCATTAAACTTCTTTACAGGTGAGATTTATTAAGTTCCATTTACAATTTCAATGGACAAATAGACATTGCAATGCGCGATCAAACGTAATAGAACAATATTTGGTCAAGTAAATGTTGACCTAAGACGAATTAATGTTAGATTAACTCATTTACTTAATTTGATTGATGTTAGTATAACTCCGAATCCAATAAACGTAACAAGAAAGACTTTATTTAGCAACACAACGTAAGAGCATGCTCATCATTATCACCAACCATTTTATCATTCTACTGCTTCTAGTTAATTGTATTCTATAAAGTATCTTAGGTCTCGCAACCCTCAACAATGTCTCAGAGTATGAGTACCAAGACGAACTCATAAACCCCATAGCAAAAGACTCAATTTTAAACTAGCCTATAATTACTTAAGAATCTATTGCTGTTTGTAGCACGATGGCTTATATTAAGGCTACAACTATTTCCAGAAGTTTGTAGAGATTATGCTGATACTAAACATAAGCTCGTCTCTCTAACAGTCTATATGCTGGCTTGCTGCTTGAAAACTGATGGAAGTGATACTCCTGGAATTAATCCTTAATCCGAAGAAAACCTGTTCTATCATTGTGATATAAATCAAATGTATTAACAATAGCTTCCCTATGCCATTTTTATTCATAATTTTGAAAAGAAATGCAATACATTTCATCAAAAAAAATTCAGGCAACCATAGATATGTGTCGAGTCAACTTTATGAGCGTTTAAAAATCACCTAAACGATGTTATAATTTAAAATATTTTTTTTACCATTTAAATGTTAAGAGACCATTGGCTAATCTTCTGCTGGTTTTAGTCTTATCTATTATTCTTTTGTGTTCATTCTTGAACAATAGAGTCCGTTTACATTTTATATATTATAAGTGCATTAAAACCTCCTTAAAAACTAGCACATAAAGTAAACTTATTACGAGGATAAACAATAGTTAACTTGATACTGCCGGACTGGTGTTTTCGTTTCATTGCATCGCCAGCTTAGTTTTAAACGTTTCTCCAAAATAAACTTAATCCCGAAACCTAATTCTGAGCAGCGCTTTATTTTTAAAGTTGAAAACGGTTGGGCAAATAACTTTGCTTTTAATGGTCATTGGACCCCACTATTTTAAATGTTCACCGTGAAGTGCGTTCAGACTCAAACAGATCTAGCAGCGAAAGTGAAATCCTCTATACCTACTACAGTAAGCTTTTTCAGCCTATTTTAAACTTTTCTATTATTCGTTTCTCTTGTTCTAATTATTAATAATAATAAATAATAATCGACCCATTATAAATCCACTGTTGGAATATGGGTCTCCTCTATATTGAGAGGATTAAGGCCATAGTCTACCACGCTTGTCAAGTGCGGGTTGGCAGGTTATTAGTCGTTATACTTCAAATTATTAGTTATACTTCAATACATTAATACACGGAATACGATGACGTTTATTAATGTGTTATTAACATTATATATTAATTTCAGAATCACACTTAAACTTACAGAAAAAAAAAATTAATGGTTAACTATTTGGAAAAATATAAATGACGCTAAAATAAACTACCGGGGGATAAGAAATTTCCAGAACTGACATACTGCGGTCCATTAATCATGATCTGTCTTCCGAAGTGGTCACGCGTTAGTCGAGTGAGTGTCTCGCAGTTCTTACATAGGTACTTGAATCTTTTCGATGAAAATATGTTGTAACTTTGAAGTCTTGGTTTTCGTTCAATTTTTCCAACACAGAATAGCAGGTGCTATCGTTACTGGATGGAATAAAAATGAGGAAGGCGATAGCGGTTCTGTGGTACAATAAAAACTAATGACGTCATCTTAAAACGCTCATCGATTATGATAAAAAGAGGAAATATAACTTGCCTCTTATCATAATTACACAACCAGTCGATGTGTAACTGATAAATGATAATCTATTTGAATCCAGTTTCATTATTGATACAGTTAATTTAAATTACGTCAGAGAAGTATTAAAGCACGAATTTATACAATTATTTTAGTAAAATAACAAATAATGTGATAACTCCGTATATTTAATAAACGTTGATAGGATATGGGCAATAGGCTCCTCACCTACTCCATGGGACTTAAACGTAACTGGTAAAACGTGGAAGTGTACTGTACTCATCTGCCTACCTCTTCTAGGATTACAGGCGTGATGTTATGTAACGTTAGACACACGATAAGATATTGTAATTTTAGTACAGTGTTAAAATTATCCAATAATAAATCTGTGTATTAGTAAATGGTTGCATAAAATGTTATCAAGATGATAATTATATCGAGAATAGTTAATTTACTTAGTATTACAAGGAAGTGAATAATAATAAAATAAAGTATTAAAAGCAGTAGTTTAATAAAAACAACAAAAGATTCGCCATTACAAACAAAATTCGAAAGATAAAACACCTTGAGTGCTAGTAATTACACCGGCTGTCTTGTTTACACTACCTTGCATAAATCTGCAAAGAAATTTATGCCCTTAATGTTTCTCTGTAGTTCGTTCCAGCGGGGTTGGTTAATTCCGGTTACTTAAAAGGATCATAATTGCAAGAAATATATAGGTTTCTTTTACTCGTTTAAAAATATATCAGCTCCACGTATAATGAAGTTATGGCACGTTAATGGCAGCTTTGAGGTTACAAAATGATCAATGTCCTCTATAATTTTGAGACTAATACTATAACCGCTAATCAAATTTAATCTAAAATTAAAACTAATCTTCAGAATATCTGTAACTTTCTGCCTGTTATAACTGAAGGGGTAGGCAGAGGAGTGTATTACACTCCCACGTTTCACCAGTTACGTTAAGTTCTACAATGGAATAGGTCGTGAAACTAATGCCATATACCGGCATAGATCCACTCCGATTTACTACTAGAAATTTCTACCATAAAATCTAAGTTACAAAAATCCAATGATTGATTCGAACCCAAATCCTCTTGATCAGCGGTCACGCTTTGCAACCACTCGACTAACGAGGCAACCAATTATATGTACATAATATATACATACATGAAAACGAAAAATATAAACAATTCTGAATAAACACAAAGTTCTAAGGGAAAAACAAAGTTTTTATTATAATAGGAAACAAATACTTGCGTATACATTTTGGTAAAAAAAATGTCAGACGCAGAAAACCCGAAAAGCTATACAAGCCAAACATTCATGGCCGCAAACAATTTTCCTGTCCGGAAATTGGACGGCAAACCCTTAACGAAACAGTTTGGTAAGCGAAATGGAAAAGTTTCTAATAAAATTGAACATAACAAATAATAAAAATGTCAACTTTCAACTAATTTCACATTTCACACTTGAGCAAATTCTCTTTTCAAACTTCAATGGAAAATGACTTAATTGTTCATTATAGACAAGCAGTCAATAAAGAAATAGACGTTTTGTGGCAACTATAATCTACTGAGACATAAATATTGCCATTTTAGTATTTCAGATTAGTTTTGTTGTACAAGGATTATTTAATTTATTTCGATTCGTACACAAGAAAATAGCTTTTTACCGTAGACAAGAAAATAGTGCAGAACACAGGTGCGTGAGCCAACTTGGTGATTGTTGTACTCCTTTGATATCTGAAACCAGGACTGAAATTATGCTACTACGATCTTTAAGTTCCAATAAATACGCTGCCCATAGATCTTTGATATGGTTGAACTTGTATCTAACAACCTGTTGGAAGGCCTCAAATTCTAGCATAAATTTACCAATCAAATAGAGTCTACATTTTGATGAAGATTTGAGCACTTTTATCAATCGTGCATTATCATAACAGGTAATTTACACCCAAGCTATGCTACCAGTTCGTTAAATGTTACGATAACTACTGGACAAAGGCCTCCGCCAAGAGTGGGCTTATGCCCGTAATCTCCACGCTGAGCATGCGGGTTAGAGATCGCAGGGCACGGCTTTTCGCACCGCCGACGCTGCTGCCCGTCGGCGACCAGGGCATTTAGCCGTGCCTACTTAGGCTGCGCTATACCGCAAACAGCCGGTCGCCAGAGCCTCGATTGTTATAGCAGGGTGCACCACGTGTAGGTAAGGTTGGTTTGGACTCCTGAGGTGGTGGTTGGAACCACTTACACCCCCAAAATGTTATCAGTGTCCATGTACAGTGGTCTACCGTAATGAAATTGTAAGCGAATGCCGTAATTATAATAATTGTCCCAAAAATTATATTATCTCCGTAAAAATCTCTAGGTTTCACCAATTTGACGTATAACCGTTTTCTTGCCGGTACAAATATCTAACACTATGTAATAAAGCGGAAGTGCTCTCCTGAAAGTTACTGCTATATGAGACGCGAGACTTATGTCGCTGCACACTGCGCTTTTCGCGCTGAGATTGGACAAAAATTTCATTTTATAGCCAGTTTTTACTCGCTAAAGTTATTGCCTCAGCTTGACCATAACCGGGATGGAAGTGTAATTTATTTAGGAGGTTTTCCTTATTTTTCAGTTTTAGTGCTTGTTAGCTTGTAGTTTTCGTGGTGTACTTGAAAAAATTAATTTGTTTTTCTTTCGACGGTTCTTCGAACTGTATTATGATCGGTCAAATGTACACTACGACGTATTATGTTTATTCGATTAAAATCACCTTCAATAAATTATTTAAAGCAAGGTGCCCATAAATTCTAAACAATTTAAATCTAGTATTGTTCAAGGGCTAGGAAAAATGTAATTTTTTAGTTTATGCAAAATGTATTCATAACTTTTCTATTTATTCCACCACGCGCGGGTAGATTGATAGGCGCTAAGTGCTCTTCCGGTATGTTTCTGAACTCCACTTATTCGCGACAACACTTTACACTTATACCGATACAACCGCAACTCGCCGGATCGCTAACTAAATGTGCCAAAAGGATCTACTACGAGCCAAAGGAAACTTCACTTTGAAAGAGGAAATAGCGGAGCAATAACCGAACATGTACTCGTATGTACCATATAAAGAATAGTCGTATGAAGTAGAGAGAACTTGAAGTTTCATATCGCTTTGGTGGCTCGTGATATAATGGAATACATATTGTATATTTATATAACGTAATATCACGCCTATAAACACCGTAAGGGTAGGCAGAAAAGTGTAGTACACTTCCACGTCTTCCCAGTTACGTTTACGTCCCATGGAAATTCTAAATTACAAAAATCCAGTAGTAAAGTAAGTGTTCTTGTAAATAAACTTAAGCGATTATTTTAATACACAACGCATAAAATCTCGTGATGGAAAATCTCCAGTAGATTTTTTCGTTATATGAATATTAACGTGACATATTGATTAGCCCTAATAGCGTAACACCAATTTTATGTAATATGAATTAAGAATTTTTGGAACTTTCCTGTTACCATAAACACGAAAACAACGTTTAAATTTTCAAGGATTGATTCCGCTCCATTCAACGTCTACCGACGGAAAAACATATCAAACGCACGGTGCCAAGGTTTGTTCTCGATTCTTGCTTCCTTTTAATTCTTTAAATATACCTGTTATGGATAAGCAAGGATAGGGATATTTGGCACTACGTGTCTCTGCTCACTACGTAAGGGATTTGCCGTGAAGATATGTATATACATATGTAAATATACCTGTTGTGCTTACCGTCTTCATATAGTACGATTTTCGAAAGGTTAGTTCTTGGGTGAAGTTAGTGAAGGTCAATTTATTATCATCTTGTTTTGAGTCTCTAATGGGTCTTCGGTGTGTGAAATTTATTTACTACTTATACTAATATCGTTATATACCCAAATCAACAAATCTGAACCGATATCGTCAAATAAGTGTATCTACAACTATCTCAAATATTTTCTTGTCATTTTATTACATTCGTTATATTCAAACTTAATCTATTTCATTATCACACTCAGCCCTTGTTCGTCTAAGTTTCTTTCGATGAAGGTCTTATGTAAAGTTTCGAAATCAATTTAATTTTCAATTCCATTTTAGTAACGCTTTTGTCTATAATTTAACTTCTAATATGAACAATGTACAATAATTTGGCATTGTATTCTTGTTCTCTTTTGAATTATTGTTATCAGCATTTACAAGTTTGGGGTGTTCTTTGTTATAGATGTTATTTGCGAGTCTAACTGGGGTGACATCTACCTTGTCTTGTATAATACACTCGTGTAATAAATGTGCTGACGATTACGCTGTTGATGCAACTTATAAAGTAAGTAAATAAAAACATGTAACGAGCTCTATTAGCCGGACTAATAATAAATTTCACCATTAATTTCTGTACATTTTGCAATTGAGCGCTGGTAGGAGCGCTAAGCGAGTTTGCAGGAAGACGGATCATGATAAATGGATTGATTGTCGATCAATAAGTGGCGAGAAGCTTTACAGAAACGATACAAACAGTTTACGAAAAACTGGACAGAAATTGAACGAGGCATTAAACTCTTAGACGAGAAATTTAATGCAGTCACGAGTATAACATTTTAAAATATTGCATACAGTGGTTTAATGAATTTTTATATATGCATCAGTTAAATACGTTTCTGTTTCTTCTGTTTATTTCTGAACTTTATTAGCAGCAAAAACAAGGTTTTTTAAATCATCCAACTTGCAACATACAATTCTAATTGAATATGTTGGATAGTATTTCATGCTTACGCTCATTATTTATTGCTTGGTGAAGATATATTAGTTGAAAAATCGACTAAATAAGTTTTCACTTACCAATAAAATGATGCAATTTCGGAAAAATGCATGTAATGATATTAGATATTATTGTATTAATTGTAGTTCATCCATTGATTAATATTATCTACTCAACAATAGATGGAAACACGTGACATCGTAATCTTGGTTGTAGAAACATACACACATTAGGTTTATCTTCCGTGTTCAATATCGATTAATGAATTTTTACCTATTAAATAGCGTATCGAGACAAGTCGTGACGTGTAGTTTAAAATCAGTTAAAAGAACTTTTCCCGCGGAAATATACGAATATGTATGACATATTTTCACAAGAAACTTGAAAGATACTAAATGCAGCTGAAATCGTCAAAGTATTAGATACATTGTGCCTCACGAATTGCACGGAATCAATTATCAAACGAAAATCTTACAGCTATTTACGATTTTGTAAATTTAAATATTTTCTTCTAGTTACTGGTAAGCAGTAATTGCAATGCAAGTATTTAGTTTCATTTTAGAGAAAATATTTAAATTTCTGGCAAGTTTCGCTAGAATTTCTTTAAAAAATGGAAAATACGACAATCGAGTTACTTCAATTCAATAGTGTCCATTTAAAAACGTTTAGAAATCCTTACGTACGCTTAAAATAGAATTTTATAACGCTTTGTATAGTGTTGTCCATTAAAATTTCAAACGAAGACAAGAATATGACGACCGTCTACCTACAAATATATAGCAAAGAACTTATTTTCTGTTGGAAAATTTATCATTTCACCATATTATCCTCAATTTGTTCCTAACTAAGTCTTTTCACTATTCAACGTTCAGTGTAACTCTTTGAAATAGTAGAGTACTCTTTAATATCTTCATTGTCTTCAGCATGTTTTAGAAGAAAAATGCAGCGAGAGTCCATTGTTACTTCGGCAAACTATTTTAATTATTAAAAGTTCCGAACTGATTACAATAAAGTGTCTAGAAATTGAAAAATGCAGATAGTTATCACCGACTGGGTAGAACGTTGAAGATGTACAATACCAAGCCTGGATTATTAACAAATCGTAATCATGAATATTTCTAAAACTTTATTCAAGTTCAGATTCGAGAAAGGAATTAAGAATTATATAGAATTAATAAATAAACATAAAGCTGGTTCTCACTAATCCGCTAATAGGGTGAAGGTTGCACTGACTACCATAAATATATTATACGTAGATTAGGGTAACCAGCCTAAAATGTGTCTATCGAAAAAAAAGAGAAAGCAAATGAGCTTACCCATCTGCCACTTTCTACTCGCGCACGTACAGGTAGCGCTAACGTAAGTTGTGTCAGTAGTGAGATAGAGAGATCATATGGTTAACGCGATCGTTTCTCTCTTTCTAAGCCGTTGGACGTTTCTACTTACAGGCAGTCCTATGTCTTTCCTTCTATATATACATACATATAGTATCTGTATGCTAACAATATTACACACTATTCTCAGAGTTTTATTCAACAAAATATTTTTCCCAATAATTTGCTAATACAACGTATGATGTAATATACCTACACGCATCGTACATATTTGTAGATTACTACACAACTTTATTTATTAATAATATTCGATTTCCGTAAAGTAACGACT